>JAQIWK010000815.1:0-13211 GCA_034695265.1 Dissorhina ornata | reverse complement strand
TCCGACCAATTACTACCAGATGATTGACTCAATGGACACATTATGGTCAAGTAATCGTCGTAATACTATTCAATATACATTGTATTATAACTATTATATTAATGTTTAAATGAAAGTTACCATAAAAAACTTACCGTTTTGTATTTAAGTGTATTGGATACCAGGGTATTAGAGGATACAAGTATATATAGTTTTAAAATTGATAATCCTGATGATGGTTTAACTTCATCTTCTAATACAAACAAGTATTGATTGTTATGACCGGTCATATTGAAGATACCAATTACCCGACCATTACTCGACATGTCTTCTACTTTCCATACATTTGTATCAAAACTTGGTTGTAATGGCCATAAAAACTTTGAAACATCATTTGAACAATAAACTGTGTAATCTTTGGTTTGACCAGGGTATTCCACAAAATACATAGTGTTCTTGGTATCCCATTTCATGGTCCCGATTGCGACTAATGATTGTTGGGCACTAAGATGTTGCGATACTGATCCCAATGTAATTTTAATTAAATTGTCATCTACTAACTCATCGCGATAAGCTATTGGTACTAATGAGCTTGAACCAAACAACTCGGTGTATGAAAACATAGCAAATATAAATTGACCCAATGGTTGGTAGTTTGGGTTACTTTTACCGTAAAATATAACTTCATAATTGCCGCTCAGTTTATCAGTCTTTGGAAATCCAACGGTATATGCGATGACTCTTTCGTTTACATCTTTATAAGTAAATAACAAATAATTATAATAATTATAATACAAAATTACATTAAATATTAAAAATATTAATCACCAAAATAAGTGTCTAATAAATTGGTAACATATTTGTCTAAAATAAATTTTTTAGACTCGACATCAAAATAGTAGAAATATTGATACTTTTGATGATATATTTTATTTCCAATGTTGAAAACACTTTGTTTTGTATACCTTTTTTTATTACATATACCGTATCTTTGTATCGCCACTAATGAATAGGTTTGCCGATGAGGACAGGGAAATAGGTTTTTTAACTTATCTAACGATTTCTGATAAAAGAAAATAGAGTTAAAAATGTATTAAATTATATGAATAGTTAGTAAAACTAGTACTTGTTCAGATGTGGATGTTGAAACAATATCGATTTCATAAAGACCATCCCGACCAGAAAATTCATTTCCAATGCCGTAAATAAAGTTATATCTAACAAATATACTGTCAAATTGTAATGACATTACTTTTTTGGTTATATGATGACTCATATCTTTAGGTTTATCATCTATTGACCATTTAAGTCGATGAAAATGATATTCAGTAAAATATGTCTTTTTGGTGATCGCAACTACTGTTTGCAATATCTGATCTGGATAACTTGTTATGGTTATCAATTCATTAAGTGGGTAGGTTTTATCTATGGGCACCAATTGCAATTGGTCTGCAATATGTTTGCATAAAGCGTATGAATTTGTACCCAAATTGGTGTTAATATGTTTTGAAACACCCATTTGTGAGTATTTATAAGAGCCTATTAATAAATCTTTAAGGGTCTCATCGGTTGAGTCATAAACGTAACCATATATACAAACATACAAAGGCAGCATAAGTTAAGATTTGTATTAGTCACTAGACTTTTGTACAAGTTTAAAATAAAATATAATGGATTTACTGTTTAATATATTTTAAACTTGTACAAATGTTTAGTGATTAATGCCCTTTTGAGTCATTCTGGAATGATGCTGCCGATCTCTGTATACAAATATCCCAATAAAAGGGCGACTTTTGATAATACAATTGACAGCTCACGTCGTTTGATAAATCAATTGACGGCTCATTCCTACACTCGTCACTAAATTTTGGTTTATATGAAAAGCCATTCAATGGTTTTAATAGATCTGGTATTGGATTACAAAATATCATTAATTTTTAACTAAAAATTAAATTTAATTACAAATCATACCAAAACCATCCTTATCTAAAAGGTTATAAATATTTGAGTCATAATTTAAATTAATTAATGAGTCTTTGGGTGCGTTTGGGTTGGATTGTTGGTTGAATACCATTGAATTGTATCGCCAAAAGTGAATACCGTTTCTGAAATAATAGTCATTTCCAAAAACTATAATTGATTCAAAGTTTGCTTTTTGGGCGCAAAACTCAAAAGGTTTGAATGAATGTGTCTCTACTGAACATCTTAATACATCACTTAATGTCAAAGGTGCAGGCTTAAATAGAAATTATAATTAACATTTTTAAAGTTATAAATATTAATAACATGTTTATTACCATATCTTGAAACTTTATGGTTGGCTTATTGTTTTGATTACTGTATAAACCCATTGATAGTTTGGTGTTTAGGGTTGGATTCGCTGGAAATGCTAATACGAAGTCATTTTGTGGTAAATGAATGAGGAATTCCATGTCAGTTAAGGAGATATCAAAACCATGATTATTGCTGTCAAACAATCCGATGGCGTTTTTTTTGGGCAACTCTTTAACCACTAGAAGTTTAATCTCGTACTCCGTCTCGATGTCCGTACCGTTCACTTCCGACCAAACGCTGTATTTAGTATTAATATAAGCGGTTAAGACATTTGACACCTCCATGGAAGAGGCCGGACGGACAAAGGTCTTGAAATCCAGTATAGATATTCGGCACCAATCAGTCAATTGGCTAATGTCTAGGTTTATACTAAACTCATTGGTATCACGATTGTACTCAACCGGTATACAATCATAAGCAACTGTTGATTACAAAATTAAATATTATTATTATATATTTTACAGTTAAATCAATAGATGTTAAATATATACAAATAGGTAGTTTGGATGTATTAAATCGGGAACAAATGCATACAAATGTTGAAGTATCCGGATTTTGTTGGGCATTAATAACTTGTCGACAAAATAAAGTTACTGTAGATAAGCCGCCGGGATTTTTGGTGATATTTTCCACACACGACTGGTAGTAGTCATCGAGTATTATCACTCGTCCAACAATCGGCGAATCAGTTTCTGACCATTTGTTCAAAGATTTATTATTGAATTAATAACTTTTTAAACACATGACTTTAATATGAATACAAACCCCATGCCAACATATTTTGCATAAACGTTAATATATATGTCGAATCTATAACATTGTCGTAGTTGGGCATCAAGTCTTTAATATCTCGGTAATCTTTGTGGACAGCAGTCCTCCATAACCCACTTCTAGTTAATCCGGTGTCGTCTTGAGCGACATTTATGTGATAAAAGATATCATTTTTCAACTCAAATATACTGATAATCTTTAAGGCCTGACACACACTGTGACCGCTATCGATGGCATTTACTTGCAATTGAATGACTGCTATAATCACAGATATAATCAAAAAAGATCTCATATTTGTGGTAATAGTTGTGATAATCTTTTGTAAATGAAAGCAATAAAAGTTATATCAATAATATCGTTATGATTTGAAAAATAAAATTTTCAGTTTATAAAGTCAATTATTAAATCGTGCGATAAGTTTGATCATGTTTTATGATAATAAAAGCTATTTATAATTTTGTGTTAAGACAATCTATATATTTATTAAATAAATAGTATTTATTAATAAATATATGAAATTTTTCTTTCATTACATTTAATAAAATTATAATAATTTTAAGTTAAATACTATTTGTAATTATTAAAAATTAAGTTTATTTAAATAAATAGTAAATCATTAAAACAATTAAATATATTAAATAATGAATTATTTTTAAAAGTTAATACCGTAAGACCGCATTTATAACGACCCTTCGTTATATGTGAGTTTGAGGAGAAGGGATCGTTGTATTCGGATATGTCTTGAGGGCAGGTCTTGAGGACAGCCTTTCACTGAACGCACCAAAAGTATTTGTGACAATCAGGGTTTGGCACAAATTGAACCTGTAAATGTCCCTGACCACAAATTGACTATGTAATGCTTTAAAGTCTATGGCATTCACTATAGTGAAGTTTTGCTTTGACCACCGATTTACCGCTTGAAACCTCACCATCAGCAAAAATGTTATATATCAAATTTTAAGTTAGACAATTATCTACCGAAATTGATTATTTATTTTTTTGAAACCGCCAGGACACTACTAATGGTTGAATTGCAAGTAATTTTCATTTGATATAAAAATACTTTTGTTGATAGCTTTTAAAAAATTGGTTTTTATCAATTAAATCTAGACTTGTCAAGTATCAACTTATCAATTAGACTTGTATTAACTCAAACACCAATCAAAATATAATGAGATAATAGTCTTTATATGAGATTAAAAGATTAATTGTATAAATATTTTATTTACTTATAAATTTTTAATTAATTAACTAAATAAATCTAATAAATATTTTAATTAATGTTTTTGAAAACTTTTAGTACACTTGAAATGTTTGAAAATAAAAACTTGCAAATTAAAAATTGAAATAAAATTTAGTAATTTAATTTGAAGTCCCTTTGGGTTGAGATGATTGGGAAGCAATGAATCCGACAATTATGGCCGCAATAAGTAAAACAATTAACAAAATAATGAAAATAATTGTCAAAAAACTTAGACCAGACTTTTCCGACCAATTACTACCAGATGATTGACTCAATGGACACATTATGGTCAAGTAATCGTCGTAATACTATTCAATATATTATAATTATTATATTAATGTTTAAATGAAAATTACATCAAAAAACTTACGGTTTTGTGTTTGAGTGTATTGGATACCGGGGTATTAGAGGATACAAGTATATATAGTTTTAAAATTGATAATCCTGATGATGGTTTTCCTTCATCTTCTAATACAAACAAGTATTGATTGTTATAACCCGTCATACTGAAGATACCAATTACCCGACCATTACTCGACATGTCTTCTACTTTCCATACATTTGTATCAAAACTTGGTTGTAATGGCCATAAAAACTTTGAAACATCATTTGAACACAAAACTGTGTAATTTTTAGTTTGACCAGGGTATTCCACAAAATACATAGTGTTCTTGGTATCCCATTTCATAGTCCCGATTGCGACTAATGATTGTTGGGCACTAAGATGTTGCGATACTGATCCCAATGTAATTTTAATTAAATTGTGGTCTACTAACTCATCAGGATAAGCTATTGGCACTAATGTGGTTGAACCAAACGACTCGGTATATGAAAACATAGCAAATATAAATTGACCCAATGGTTGGTAGTTTGGGTTACTTTTACCGTAAAATATAACTTCATAATTGCCGCTCAATTTATCAGTTTTTGGAAATTCAACGGTATATGCGATGACTCTTTCGTTTACATCTTTATAAGTAAATAACAAATAATTATAATAATTTACTTTTGAAATACAAAATTACAATAAATAATAAAAATATTAATTACCAAAATAAGTGTCTAATAAATTGGTAACATATTTGTCTAAAATAAATTTTTTGGACTCGACATCAAAATAGTAAAAATGTTGATATTTTTGATGATATATTTTATTTCCAATATTGAAAACACTTTGTTTTGTATACCGTTTTTCATTACAAATACCGTATCTTTGTATTGCCACTAATGAATAGGTTTGCCGATGAGGACAAGTGAATAGGTTTTTGAGTTTTTCTAACGATTTCTGGCAACAAAAGAAAATAATGTTAAAAATAATACTAATAATGTAACAGAAGTGAAACAAAATGTACTTGTTCAGATGAGGATGTTGAATCAATATCGAGTTCATAAAGATCATTCCGACCAGAAAATTCATTTCCAATGCCGTATATAAAGTTATGTCTAACAAATATACTGCCAAATTGTATGAGTGTGACTTTTTTGGTTATATGATGACTCATATCTTTAGGTTTATCATCTATTGACCATTTAAGTCGATGAAAATGATATTCAGTAAAATATGTCTTTTTGGTGATCGCAACTACTGTTTGCAATATCTGATCTGGATAACTTGTTATGGTTATCAATTCATTAAGTGGGTAGGTTTTATCTATGGGCACCAATTGCAATTGGTCTGCAATATGTTTGCATAAAGCGTATGAATTTGTACCCAAATTGGTGTTAATATGTTTTGAAACACCCATTTGTGAGTATTTATAAGAGCCTATTAAGAGATCTTTAAGGGTCTCATCGGTTGAGTCATAAACGTAACCATATATACAAATATCCCAATAAAAGCGCGACTTTTGATAATACAATTGACAGCTCACGTCGTTTTCATCGCTACACTCGTCACTGAATTTTGGTTTATATGAAAATCCATTCAATGGTTGTAATAGATCTGGTATTAGATTACAAAATATAATTAATATTATATTAAAAATTAAATTTAATTACAATTCATACCAAAACCATCCTTATCTAAAAGGTTATAGATGTTTGAGTCGTAATTTAAGTTAATTAATGAGTCTTTGGGTGCGTTTGGGTTGAATAGTCGGTTGAATACCATTGAATTGTATCGCCAAAAGTGGACACCGTTTCTGAAATAATAGTCATTTCCAAAAACTATAATTGATTCAAAGTTTGCTTTTTGGGCGCAAAACTCAAAAGGTTTGAATGAATGTGTCTCTACTGAACATCTTAATACATCACTTAATGTCAACGGTGCAGGCTTAAATATAAATTATAATTAACAAGTTATAAATATTAATATCTAGTTTACCATATCTTGAAACTTTATGGTTGGCTTTTTGGGTTGATTACTGTTGATTAAACCCATTGATAGTTTGGTGTTTAGGGTTGGATTCGCTGGAAGTGCTAATACGAAATTGATTTTTGGTAATTGGATGAGGAATTCAATGTCCGTTAAGGAGATATCAAAGAGACGACTTTGACTGTCAAACAATCCGATGGCGTTTTTTTTGGGCAACTCTTTAACCACTAGAAGTTTGGTCTCGTACTCCGTCTCGACGTCCGCTCCGTTCACTTCCGACCAAACGCTGTATTTAGTATTAATATAAGCGGTTAAGACATTTGACACCTCCATGGAAGAGGCCGGACGGACAAAGGTCTTGAAATCCAATATATATGTTCGGCACCAACCGGTCAATGGGTTAATGTCTAGGTTTATACTAAACTCATTGATGTCCCGATTGTACTCAACCGGTATACAATCATAAGCAACTGTTGATTACAAAATTTATTATTATATATTTAAGAGTTAAATTAATAGATAGTAAATATATACAAATAGGTAGTTTTGATGAGTTAAATCTGGAACAAATGCATACAAATGTTGAAGTATCCGGATTTTGTTGGGCATTAATAACTTGTTTACAAAATAAGGAAAGAGTAGATAAGGGATCTTTGGTCATATTTTCCACACACGACTGGTAGTAGTCATCGAGTATTATCTCTCGTCCAACAATTGGTGAATCAGTTTCTGACCATTTGTTCAAAGATTTAATATTTAATTAATAATTTATTTAAAAACATGACTTTAATATAAACACAAAACATTGTATACCAACCCCAGGTCAACATATCTTGCATAAAGGTTAATATATGTGTCGAATCTATAACATTGTCGTAGTTGGGCATCAGGTCTTTAATACCTCGGTAATCTTTGTGGACAGCAGTCCTCCACAATCCACTTCTAGTTAATCCGGTGTCGTCTTGAGCGACATTTATGTGATAAAAGATATCATTTTTCAACTCAAATATACTAATTATCTTTAAGGCCTGACACACACTGTGACCGCTATCGATGGCTTTTACTTGCAATTGAATGACTGCTATAATCACAGATATAATCAAAAAGTATCTCATATTTGTGGTAATAGTTGTGATAATCTCTTGTAAATGAAAACAATAAAAATAATGTCAATAATATCGTTATGATTTGAAAAATAATTTTTTTTATAAAGTCAATTATTAAATCGCGCAATAAGTTTGATTATGTTTTATGATAATTAAAGCCATTTTTTAATTTTTATATTAAAACAGTCAATAATTGTATTTATTTATCAATTTATATACTTTTCTTTTCAGCACATTTAATGATGTTATAATAATTTTAAGTTAAACACAATTAGTACTCATTAAAAATTGAATTTATTTAAATAAAAGTAAAACATTAAAACAATTAGATTTACTCTAAACTAATTGAATTATTTTAAATATATATATATATTATTAACATTTTGGTTTATTTCTTTTTAATGTTGATTTTTTGTCCCAATCGTTAAAAATAATAGTAATAAGTGTTTCCATACAAAATATAATAGATATACCCAACCACATGCCTAAAATACCCCCAAAATTAGATACCAATTCAATAAATGACATTTTGGGTTTATGTTCAAATATCTTATCGGGTAATCGGTTTCTAGTAAGAGTTATTTGCAAATCATTATTTAACGATGGTAATTTTTTTATAACTTCAACCTGGTATAGACGCTCCACACAATTAACTTGGTATTGTTTGTTACACCAAACATGGCATCTACTACTCAACAAACAAAAATGAGCCATTTGGCCACGTAAAATAAATTGTTCTTGTTTATTTTTATTATACACATAATATTCGCGTCTATGTAAAGCACCAAATATATGTGGCTTGATCATTTTAAATTGTCTCAATTCACTACATCGTTGTTTTTGACATTCAATTATACATTGCATTAAAAAATCAGATCTTAAATTCATATGAGTTATGGTATCGTCATAATTGTATTGACCACAATTGGTTACATAATGGGCCGGTAATTGTATGGTTTGTATCTCATTGTAAGCAATGGTTACCGCCGATGGCATACGTACGCTATGAAACATATTGTAATCAAATGAAGGGATCATATTTTGTGAATGTATACTAAGTTGATAATCACTAAATTCCTGATGATATGGAAACCATTCAACATTTGGTTTAATATTAACAGACAAATAGTCGATATAAGTATAAAAGTTACGCCACTTAGGGTTTAAATCACTGAAATATGTAAAACATTTTCGTATTGTACTGACGGATGTCATAGTCTCGTAGGGCTCGGTATCCGTATAAACGGTTTCAGATGCGTTGCCCGTACTGTCCATATTAACCGTGACTACTGATACAACCGATACATTATTTAAAGAAAAACTTAAACTTTCAAATATTTCATACACCTTAGGCGATATTTGGGTCACGTAATTATATAAATTTTTATATCTATATGTTAAATTATACATAAGATGCTTATCATTATAGTTTGCGTCACTAATTAGATCCATGTTTTCATAATATGTTTTATTAAATAATTGTTAAAATCTTGATGGTCTTGACAATATTTGATCAAACTTTTCAATAGCAAATATTGTCGGATAGCATATAGTAATGGCTGGTATTCGCGTGTATTTAAACCTATCAATACTCGTATAGACAACTGTCTGTCCCTCTATATACTGGTCGACCAATTGTTTTGTATGAAAAACAAATCCAACCAAACATGCCATACAAATCACCACTTTTAAACTAAATTTACTATTATTGTTTAATTTTGCATCAATTTTTTCGCATATAATTAAAAATTTATTTTTAAAATGTTTGGTAATTAAATTAAAAATTTTTAACCCAAATTTAATTGCATAATCAATTATCAATATAAATGATATGCCTAACCACATGCCTAACAGTCCTCCCAAATTGGATACCAATGTTATGAAATATACTTCTGGTTGATGTTCAAGTATCTGGTCGGGCATACGACTATGATATACATTGAACTCAATGGTGCATCGATCTTCTCTCTGATCCTGAAGATTAAAATCATAAATCCTTTCAATACAACTGACCGGACAGTCGTCTTCACATCGGACTTCACACCCTTTACTCGCAACACATTTTGAGATATTTTCTGTCAAAATAGATTGCAATCTATTATTAAATCCAAGTATATTTTGATCCAGGTAATATTCGCGTCTAATAAGGTATTCTGGTATTTGTGCATAATTTACACCACAATTATTTTTTAAGCATTTGTTTACACATTTATTGATGCAATCACTTCTCATATTGAGATAATCTGTGGTATCATTCAAATCATAGTTTTTACAACGCGTCACATAATTGGGTAATCGGCGGATCTGGATCTCTGAAAAGGTGACGTATAGTCTTGAAGCCATCGTTAGTTTCACAAAATTGTTTTCATTAAAAAGAGGGATTATATTTGGGGAGTGAATAGACATCCGATAATCAGATAAATACTTTTTGCTGAAAGGAAACCACTCGTCGTGTTGATCGATGCGGACAAACAAACTTTGGACACCAATTATGAAGTCTCGCCATTTGGGGTACAAATCACTGAAATAAGTAAAACATTTACGTATAGGCGGTGTAGTTGTCATTGACTCCATTGGATTTGTATCATAAATAACATTATCTATTAGTTTATTTTTAATATAATGTTTTTCTGTGTTGGCATTAACCACAAACATAAACTTTTTGTCTGTCATATCAAAACTCAAATCTTCAAACAGCTCTTTAATTGTTGGCTTTATTTTATCCAAATATTGCATAAATTTTAAGTAATAACTATTATACACTATATCGGCAACTGTTTGATTAATATCTGTTTTATGTATGTTAGCTTGATGTCTTAATTGTTTTATAATTGATAAATATTCATTGTATTGATCTTTAAATTGTGGATATTTTGTGGCAAACTTTTGCATCGATAGGAAAGTCGGGTAACAGAAAGTAAAGGCCGGGACTTTGGTTTTGGTCAAGCGTTCAACGGCTGTGTTGACTACTGTACGGCCACTTAAATACTTAGCAATTAGTATCGCTGACTGATATGCAAATACTGCCAAACAAATTAATAATAAAACATTTTGCAGATACTTATTTTTATTTTTAAATTGGTTTGGCATCACACTATTTATTAATAATAAATCATTTTTAATTATTTTGTTTAATTGTTTTAAAGATGTGCTAAAAAATCTTAATACATAATAAATGGCATAATTAAATATCCCTATAAGAGATAAGCCTAACCACATGCCTAAGAGTCCACCAAAATTAGATAGCAATGATATAAAGTATACTTCGGGCTGATGTTCAAAGATCTGGTCGGGCATACGGCTGTGATTCACATTAAACTCAATGATATGTATATCTGATCTTTCATACAAAACATTGAAATCATATACCCTTTCAATACAATTGTCCGGACAGTTGTCTTCGCACTGGAGTTCACACACTTTACTTGCAATACATTTTGACATATTTTTAATCAAAAAAGATTGAAATCTATGATTTGGGTCAATAAAACCACTTATATTGTCATTCAGATAACATTCACGTCTAATAAGATATTCTGGTATTTGTGTGTAATCTATACCACAATTATATTTAATACATTTATCCACACATTTAGTGATACAATCACTTCGCAAATTAATATAATCTGTGGTATCATTCAAATCATAATCTCGACATCGGGTCACATAATTAAGTGGCAATCGGCGGATTTGTATCTCCGAGAAAGTTATTTGAAGTCTTGAAGCCATCGTTAGTTTTATAAAGTTTTCTTCATTTAAAAGTGGAATTATATTTGGGGAGTGAATAGACATCCGATAATCAGATAAATACTTTTTACTGAACGGAAACCACTCGTCGTGTTGATCGATGCGGACAAACAAAGTTTGGACACCAATTATAAAGTCTCGCCATTTGGGATGTAAATCACTGTAATAAGTAAAACATTTACGTATAGGCGGTGTAGTTGTAAGTGTTTCATAAGGTTGTGTATCGTAAACGGCATTATCTATTTGTGTGCCATTAATAAAGTGCTTTTCTGTATTGGCATTAACCACATACATGAATGGTTGGTCTTTCATATCAAAACTCAAATCTTCAAACAACTCTTTAATTGTCGGTTTTATTTCATCCAAATATTGCATAAATTTTAAGTAATAATTATTATACAATGTATCGGCTGTCGTTTGATTTATATCTTTTTTATCATGGTCAGCTTGATGTCTTAATGGTTTTATTAATGATAAATATTCATTGTGTTGATCTTTAAATTGTGGATATTTTGTGGCAAACTTTTGCATCGATAGGAAAGTCGGGTAACAGAAAGTAAAGACCGGGACTTTGGTTTTGGTCAGGCGTTCAATAGATGTGTTGACTACTGTACGGCCACTTATATACTGTTCAATCAATATATGTGATTGATATACCAATCCACCCAAACATACAATAAATATTAAAACTTGCAAATAATATTTTAATTTATATTCAAATATCTTTTTACATAGGTTTTTAATTTTATTTTTTAACTGATTTAATTCACTTTTAGGATTAATTAACTTATTTATGTTATGATTTATATTATATTTATCATATAAATTGAATTTGTTGGAAGGTTTAATTTTGTTTTCAAACAATATATTTGGTTTTTTAAGAAACATTTTGATTATTTTATTAAATATAACTTTATATAATATACATCATATTTTGTAATAAATTGTTCTTGATTAATTTATGCAATAATCTAGTTTTATTTTGTATTAATAACATTAATAAAAAAATCAATATTTAAAGTTAATATATTAACGTGAATTATAATTTAATTAAGAAATTAATATCAAACAAAAAATAATTAATTGAATAATTGTGAGACAAATAATAATTTATATTATAAGAATACAATTAGATTATATTACTAACAAATTAACTAATATAATATATAAATTATTTATATATATTAAGTTGTACTCTTATAAAGTATAATTATTGACATTAAAACAATTTATTACTTCAATTGATTATTTAAGTATTAATAATATAAATGAGATATTATATCATTATAAATGTAATATTATAATACCAACTGATTGATATATAAATTTAATTGATTTAAAATTAATTCATTATAGATATAATTTGCTAAACATACTATTACTTATACTATCAAGCTATACAGTTAGCTAATTAATTTAATATTGATTGTCATTTACATAAAGACATTTGAATAAAATTGTTAATAGCTAATTGTAAATGCTAATAATTAATTATATTAATAAATATGTTAATAATCTTAAAATATAAAATATAACTTAAAAACTTCATTAATTAAGCGCTAAACAAATCAATCTATAATTTAGATATAAATCTAAAATTTAATAAAAATTTAATACTTATTTTAATTTGAAATGTTTATTTATCTATATTATAAAAACTTTTAATGACCGAAATGTTGACAATTAGATATGCAAATGAGCTCGCGATGTCATTTAA
>JAQIWK010000814.1:0-13216 GCA_034695265.1 Dissorhina ornata | reverse complement strand
TATAATAGCAATTTATGTGCAACTAATTGCAATTAAATATATTAAATATCTTATAACGTCTGTATTAATGTAATCAATATACATTTTCTATTGGCTTTTAAAATGCAAATATTTATTTTATTTTATAATTTTTTATATTAAAAATACTAAATTTACAATAAACTTGTAATGAAAAGTTTACATAAAAACGGATAGCCCTTAATATAATCAATTTAAACTAACAATACAATGTTTACAATTTAAGATTGCTATGTAATTTAATCGACAATAAAGTAACTTTAATTTACATTTAAATACTAACATAAAAATCCTATTAAATAAAATGTATAATGAGACATATTTACGGCTAATTTAAAAAGAATATATAAAATAATAATAATAAACAACATTTGATAACAAGTAATAAACAAATTTCTATAAAATAATAATATATTTGGAGATAAGGTATGAAGTAAAATAAGAAAAACACAAAATTGATTCATAAATTTAACCAAAAAAAACGGCAACCACTTCAACATCCACCACAACCTCACGTTTATATACATTAATCATTTAAATAAATATCTTAAATTATATATTACATAAAATATTCATTTATATTTTACAAATAAACAAAAAATATATTTAATTTTATCAATTTATTTGATGTGTATATTTATTATTATATATATATTTTTTTATTATTTATATGTAAAAAAATTATATTGTAAACAACATTTTTATGCTACCAACAAAAATATGATAAGATATTTTTCAATTATCTTAATATTGATAATTTCATACACTATTCACGATTGTATTGAATAAAATAATATATAAAGTAATGTTACAAACAAATTTAAAAAAAAATAGTAACTATACTATTTGAAACTGGCATTGCTAGACACTAACGTCCCATATATACCCCAAATATCGATCAATAATTTAAGCGTAAAAATTGATAAGTGATTTGAAGCGCCGTTACATAAATCAAACCCTCTTTTATTGTGACGATACTAATAAATTTAATGTTTTGTACAAATATTTTCAATGACTTTCATAAGTTGTAAAATAAGTTTTATATGTTCACTACAATGATGTAAACATTTACTATAAAAATACTGTTAAAAAAGTCTTTTTTAAAAGTATTTCAAAGATTTATACATTTAAGGCGTTAATTATTATTACTCCTGAATGTTGTTTTATAGATGAATGAAATTTATTAATATTTATAAGAAAAGCACAGGAAGTTATGCCCACTTATGTATACACATCACACCTACACGTTATCCCCCTTCAAGTGATATCCAGTTAATTAAGAAATCTTTCAATAATGTGCTCAAAAAGTTGTAAAAATAATTAACTATATATTCAACAGATTTATATAATCTGTAAACATAACAAACTTGTAAATATTGATATAATGCATTAAAATTTTCTTAAATAAGTCTAATATTAGTTATATTATATAAGAATATTATTATAATAAATATTTAGTAAAAATTTATTTTATAAAACATGAAAGCTTTTGGATAAAAAAAAAGTTGCATGGGTCATTTAAAGCAAGATACTATAAAAGCATATATCACACCAATAATTGATGTCATAGATAGTGCACATCGACTGGAAATGACTCAACATCCAGACTCTCTCTCTCTCTCTCTCTCTGAGCCCATCGTTTGTATGAATCAGTCATTGACTAACTCAGTGATCATCAGAATCTCATCTAAAGTCGGATGAGTAATAAAATGAATACAAAGCAAACAGTGGTCCGGATTGTAGAGAAAAACAATGATTTAGTGTGCGTTTAGAAAGCAGTGTCCTTTGAATAGTAACTTATTATAGGATCCCAACTGTGGTGTAGACTCGCTGTAGAGTCCAACTGAGTCTCTAAACCAAAAGTCCTCTAATCTATAGCAGTGTTTGTTATAAATTGAGTTTAGATTCTCTTATATTACAGTATTAGTGACGCATTCATCCCATTTGAATGCTATTGAAACCATTGAAGGCATTACCAAATTAAGGCAAACATATTATCAATACTATCCATATATGAAAGCCAAAGAGTTGTCGTTTAATACATTGCAAACCCGTTTCTATACACATAATATATCAATAAGGATTCTCTATATTTATTGCTTCAATGAAAATATAATAAAACAAATTTGTCCACAAATTTTAGATATTAAAAAATATTTTTTATTCACATTTATTTGATTAAATTTTGAGCTCAAAATGGGTCAATGGATGCGCTGCTCTATATTGGCGTTAAATAAACAAATAATAACTTGAAAAACACTTGCTTCAGAAAATTCATCTATTCTTACTGTAATGTTGGCTCGCATTTGAATTGAGAGCTTAAACAGTAAATATGAATATATGAATGATTAATATATAATTTTTGGTGAATTAGTTAAAAATAGTGGAGAAAAAGTTTTGATTCATACAAGAAAAGTAAATAAACAAAGAAATGACATGACTTGACATGTATTCACTTGAATTATAGAAAGAAAAAAAGAAAGAAAGAAAGAAAGAAAGAAAGAAAGAGAGAGAGAGAGAGAGAGTGAGAGAGAGAGAGAGAGAGAGAGAGAGAGAGAGAGAAGTACTCGGTGAGTACTATTCGCAAATATATTTTGGTTGAAGTTGCGCTCAATACTGAAATTTTTGCGGTTTTCAGTCAAACACTGTTTTCGTTTAAAATTATGTTCAACTCATTTGAGGACTTTATGTGAGGTCAACGTCTAAAGGGAAAGGTGTTCACTAAAACTGTTGTGAAGCACAGCAGAGAGTACACTGTTTAATGGTTAACTATACAAAAGCCCAAACATTGTTTAAATATTCAAACAAAAATGTTTAGTGAATGTCTGTATGTGTTTGAAAGTGGAATAGCATAGAATAGGGATGTGTTTGAAACTAAATATATAAAACTCAATTCAACATTATATTCAACATTAAACTAAAGTCTGATTGAGAATATTTAGTGAATATTTCGGTCAACAGCTGCCAATTCTTCATAGACATAAACAAGGTTTAGACACAATTAGTTTAACTTATCATCTCATTAGCGCCCATAGCTTTCAATCATCACATTTATACTACAAAAATGAACATCACTTGTAAATATGGCAAATAAATGTGTTTCACAATTATGTGCCAATAAATTATTTTTTAAACAAAAATTTGACCAAAATATAGCAAAACATAATGTAATTATAATTAAAAGTGCGAAAAATGACGAATTGAATGAAGATTAATATCTGACAATTAATCAACAGATAACATGACAGGCATCCAAATTGACACTACTTTTTGATATATATTTTCTATTCGGTGCCAAATATTTATTTTTTTTTCAAAACACAAAATATAGGTCTAATTCAAGTGGATATTGTGTCCAAATTTATAACATCTGTTCACGTATTAGTAAACACTGGTTTTTACATCACTTAATGTTACCATACATTGTATCCCTAAATCACACAACGAGTCTAAACAAAGATTAATCTGAAACCGATCCCAATTGTCAATTATATGGCTTTATGAGCATATGTTTTATATATCTATATTGGGTTTTCTATTACATAAACCACTTCTATATTCACTAAATAAGTATATTTTTTATTCAAAAATTTACATTCATTTAACATAATTTCAATAATTATATTCACAAAAAATATATTTAAATTTTAAACTTTAAAATAAAATAGAAATAAAACAAATTGCCATAAATTTCAAATAAAAAACAAATTTAATTAATTTATTCAAAACCAATAAAAAATTATATAATTAGTTGAGATTAAGCGAGAATCGGAAATAAGAGTCAATCAATTAAGACAGATATGGATTAAAAAATAAAATAAAATACATAAAGTGTATATAAAATAGATAATGTCTTAAATGTAAGCAATGTTGGAGACCATATACAGACCATATAGAGGCAAATGAATGGTTGTATTGAACCGAAACAGGTTAGCAAACTCTTAGAGAATGCCTACAAGTTTTGTAATGAAGAAAAAAGAGAGAGAATGTTTGGGTCGGCCCTCAATGTGTTGACTGATAGACAAACAAATGTTGACTAATTAGTAAATTGGCCGCATATTGATCACTAGTTTTGGTCACAATTTACAATACATGCTGTTTATGTGTGAAATATTAAACCTAATATCAAATAATATGCGATAAGTGACTCCAAGTGAGAATATTCTGGCTTTCAGTTGACATGTGGTTCGCTATACTGTCGGTTAAGTGTCGGGTAATGTTATACTCTGTTAGAGCAATGGTTTACAATGAGGCAAAAACACAGGCAGAGAGAGGTCCCGATGTAAGCATATATTAGACGCCATGCAATTGGTTTCGCATAGCATTCATGTAATAAAAAGAAAAAAAAACTGCAAATTCAGTCCAAACTCTAACCAATTGCTTGTTTGTAATTAAGTTAAGCTTTATTTACATTACTTGCTATCAATTTATTGCAATTTGTTTGCCATACTTTACTGTATTTTCAAACATTGGCTGCACTGTAATAGAGCACAACATTTGAGATTCAATGTAAAAACTAACTCCTCTATTGTTATCATTGTTTTTGGTTTCAAATATATTTATTTATTGTTTGTTTTTCATTACATCACTCATTGACAGACACTTTTGATTCGTTGGGCTATTAATCAGTCAATTATTAGGACTTAACACACCATACAATAGCAAGTGTTTAATTTAATAAATATTGGTATTTGGACTTAAAAGTGATAGACATTGAGGGCAGACATACATAGAGAGAGACAGTTATAGAGACACTTACACAGCTTCAGTGAATTGTTTGGTGTTTTCATCGACTATCATATGTTCGGCCACTGAATACCCGAAGTATGAGTCCTTTGGGCCGTATTTGATGACTGGAAGTCTTGTCTCCAAATTGAAGGCATTTGTCAATTGATATAAATTTAAAACTAGTGTTAATACAAATATTGAATATAATGTTTTATAGTTGTATTCATTTCTTATATTAAACTTAAATAAAAGTTTTAAACAACTTCTTAACCAAGAGATCACTAATTGTGAATACATTTTGTGTTTCAATTGAAAAGTTTTTAAAACTTTTTTATTAAATATATATATAATTATCACTTAAAATAAAATCAAAAAATATATAAATTCATGAATTATTTGAACACTTTATGAATGTATTGAAGAATTAGTTGAACACATTGTTTGTCACAAGAGTTTGATTCAAAGCGATCGTTAATCAGGTCTGAAACGCTTCAGAAACTCAAATACCATACAAAACACGAGTAGTGATAGCCTTAAGCTTCAGTCAGAGTCAGACCACTTCCCACTCATAACTGCATCCAAAGTTTGAGTCGTTTTGAGCGCTTCCACAGTCAGTCGAGCACTGGCTTCAACTCCAACCACCGCTCCTACCAGTGCTTCACTCCTATCACTCCTAACACTCTCCAAGTCTTTACTGTCGACTGTGGAGACACCACTACATCACTATCACCACCACTCTATCAACAATTGCCAATATTATACATATATATACCTTTCATATCAATATCACATATTCATAGGCACTATACAGGTATCATTCATATAACTATCAACTATTTAACCATTCATTTAAATCAATTCAAACTATATATAACACAATCAATTAGTTGGCATTACATTCATATATGTGTATACATTGGCCATAGATTTACATTCAAATCAATTGAATAGATAATAGTTTTAGAGGTGAAGTCGTGTCTTGAGGTGAGGTCTGGCAAAGTGTGGTATAAAAGTGTTGATATAAAGCCAAGCATTAGTTGATGTGATGATTGGGTGAGTGAAGTGGTGTTATAGTGAAAGCGATAGCATTACAAATCAGTCCAATGTTTAATGGGTTTAATGTTTAGCTGACTATTAATTATGAAATGCATTTCTCAACCCATTTATTATTGAATCAATTGGTAAACAAAATGTTTGCAATCAAGTAATGGTCCCTTAGTTTGCCATTAGTTTGCAAACAATCGCACGCTTTGTATGGATGTCTACGGAAAGACCATAACATCGATGACTAACTCATAAACAACTTAACTCTTGAACTGTTTGTTACATTGAATTGTAAACAATGTTTAATGCCATTCATTTGGATCCACCCGTTGACACATGTGAACTGGAAGGCCAACCCACCCATCAATCAACGGGTTCGGTACTGACCAACGCTTTTGATGAACTTCGACACCGAGAGACCATCGATGGCATGGATTCTCAATACATTCAGTCATCACATTCTTGGAGAATGAAAGACAGGGTGTGTCTCTTGTTTACTAACTATCACTCATTTGAATCCAATTAAGCCTTTATATGAAAACGTGTGTCAATTATACTAAATGTTTACATTTGAATCATTTGGACAGATGAAGACCGTAAGTGTGGCTCTGGTTTGTTGTCTGAACGTAGGAGTGGATCCGCCGGACATAATAAAGCCGAACCCGTGTTCAGTACTTCAGAGTTGGATCGACCCGTTCTCGTTGCCGCCTCAGAAGGCGTTGGAAGCGATCGGCGCTAACCTACTCAAGCAATACGAGCGATGGCAGCCCAGGGCTCGCTATAAACAAAGTCTTGATCCGACTGTGGATGACGTGAAGAAGTTGTGCACATCATTGCGACGCAATGCCAAAGATGAGCGCGTCTTGTTTCACTACAACGGACACGGAGTACCCAAACCTACAGTCAATGGCGAGATTTGGGTCTTCAACCGGAGTTACACTCAATACATCCCATTATCTGTCTATGATTTACAGCAATGGATGGGTTGGCCCTCAATATATGTGTTGGAGTGCTCTAACGCAGGCATTATAGTCGAGTCATTCACGCAGTTTGCGGTACAACACGAAAAAGAGTATGAAATGAATTTAAACACCAACTCATCCAGTAGTGGATCGCCATATCATCACCAAATGGCACCTAATTATAAGAATTGCATACTTTTGGCCGCTTGTGCTAAGAATGAGTTGTTGCCTATGCATCCCGACTTACCGGCCGACCTGTTTAGCTCATGTCTAACGACACCCATTAAAATATCTCTTCGATGGTTTATCAGACAAAGTGCGGGTAAATTAGTTCCGGCCGTCAATTTGGAATTGTTGGACAAAATTCCCGGACAATTAACTGATAGGAGAACAATGTTAGGCGAACTCAATTGGATTTTTACTGCCATTACTGACACGATTGCGTGGAACACTTTGCCACGCGATCTGTTCCAACGCCTCTTCAGACAAGACCTATTAGTTGCCAGTCTTTTCAGAAATTTTTTGTTAGCCGAAAGAATAATGCGAACGTATGACTGTACACCCGTCTCAAACCCAGCACTTCCACCATCATATCATCATCCCATGTGGAATGCTTGGGATCTGGCAGTTGACCTGTGTTTAGCACAACTTCATCCCATTATCAATGAAAACGCTCAGTACAAACACAGCCAGTTCTTCTCCGAACAATTAACTGCTTTTGAAGTTTGGCTCAAATTGGGTGCCCGACCCGACAGACACCCCGAACAGTTACCAATTGTACTACAAGTGCTCTTAAGTCAAGTTCATAGATCACGTGCGTTGGACCTGTTGGGCCGTTTCTTAGACTTAGGTCCCTGGGCTGTCCACTTGGTATTTACATTTGTTGTAAATATTAGTTAATGCTTATGCTTAACAATTGATCTGTTTTTAGGCTCTTTCGGTCGGAATATTTCCATATGTGTTGAAACTGTTACAAAGCTCTGCTCGAGAACTCAGACCTCTTTTAGTGTTCATTTGGGCTAAAGTTCTGGCAGTAGATCAGTCATGTCAGGCTGACTTAGTCCGAGACAAAGGTCACCTATATTTTTTAAGTGTTTTATCTGATCAACATATGCCTGAAGAGCACCGAACAATGGCTGCATTTGTGATGGCCTGCATTGTAAAGAACCACCCGGCGGGACAGGTATAAATTGAATGAATATACTTGAAATGTTATGTATAACTGATAATGACACTGGTAATTGAACGAATAGGAGGCGGCACTTCAAGGCAATACGCCATCCAATGGAAACTTAATTGATAACTGTTTGGAACAATTGCAGTGTCATTGCAGCGATGGATCGGGTGCCAGAACTCATCTGTTGCGTCAGTGGTTAGCTATATGTTTGGGTCATATTTGGGAGAACAACGAGAACGCCCGTTGGATCGGCACTCGAAACACAGCTCACGAAAAACTATTTGTTTTGCTCGACGATTCAGTGCCCGAAGTAAGGGCCGCTGCGGTCTATGCTTTGGGAACTTTCATCAATAGCGCCACCGAAAGGACAGATCACGCCAATGCTCTCGACTATAACATTGCCATTACTTTAATTAATAAAGTTTTGAACGATAGTTCGCCATTAGTTCGCAAAGAACTATTAGTAGCACTTCATTGGTTAGTCTTAATATTTGAAAACTGTTTTGTATCCATTGTTTTGGCACATAAGTTAGATGAAGATAAATTGAAAGAATCCACACAAAACCCACAATTGTCTACTTCCCACATAGGTATGGTATGATTTGTTTGTTTGGATTAATTGCTTACAAATTAATGATCATGTGTTTGTTGTTTGAATTTAATGTGTTTTATAACCAATTAATTGATTGATTGCTGTATTAACCAAATGAAGAAAACTCATTGAATGTGGGAACACCACCGCAAGGACTGCGCAAAGTAGCCTCACGCGACCGCTTGTCGGCCATAACCAATATTAATAAGTTCCTAAGCGTTCCGATATCGATAACTCCTAATTCACACCAAACATTTGGTTAGAAATTGTTTGTTTACTAATATTTAACTAATTTTGTTATAATGTTATATTAATTTTGAAATGTGTTATAGAAAATCTCGATTTATTTTAAATAATGAAAATTTTGTTTTTCATTTAAAGGTTGTACTTCTGGTGATGCAGTCACTCCACCAAACTATTCAAACATTCCGACAGAACGTCTGAAAAGAGTCAGTTCTTCTAATTCTCTACATAATTATCAAACAAATTCGGGCGCTATCTCTGGTTCAGCCATCCCTAACGTCTTCTCAACCATCTGGAAGACTATCACTACCTATGCTAATGATCCGTTTCCCGAAGTGGCAGAAATGGCTCAAACAGTGATTTACGAAATGAAATTACGTGTTTGTCCGCCACAGACAGCTCACGACTTACTCAAAGAGTCTACTTCTGAACAGTCCATATCGGAGCCCAATTCACCCAATAATATGCAGTCCTATATGAGTGAATCCCCGACTTCTAATGCCGGACAAACCTCTCGAAACACTACACCCGTCAGAGAAAATTCAGTAATTTCTGGTCGAATCAATATAAACTCTCCATACAATCATTTACAACACTATAAATATACGACTAAACGGCATATCTTTGGTCGAGAGCCCAGTATTTCTGACAGAAGTCAAGACGGAAATATTGATGAGAACGGCCAACGAGAAGCTCTCATTCGTACCTCATATATTGAGTGGTGTACCAAACATTTTAGTCAACCCTACTCTTCACACTTGAATTGTTGGGAAAACACCGACTCTGAAAGTAATTCTCATTACGAGAAGGAATGGAAAACGAGTCGAAATCGAGCCTTAGATGAAAGCTCGAGAAAAGAGTTGTTGAGTGTCGACCCGTCCCACATCGATGAACAGATGTTTCACCAAAAGAATCCCAATTCGCCGCAACACTTGCTCTTCCATCCGTTCGACAACAGACTTATTGTCGGCGAAAGGGAATCGTTTAGTGTTTGGAGTTTCGATTCGCAACAAAATTATTACAATAACTACAGTAATAATATAAGTCCAGTCCTATTGGGCACCCATTCAAATCTGAACCCATCGCCATCCAGAATAACAAGTATCCAATTGCTCAATACTCACGATAACACACAACTCATGACCGGTTGCGATGACGGCTCAGTCAGGGTTTGGAGAGATTTGACTCTTAACGACAAGTTTGAAAAACCAAAACTAGTGACGGCTTTCCAAATGTTCAATGATATGCAGCCATCATCTAAGAGTGGAGTGATATTGTCGTGGAATCAAACCGAACATAAACTCATCGCTTCTGGAGAGACGCGAGTTATTCGTCTTTGGGATGCAAACAAAGAGACGCGAATCCGAGACTTGAATACTGGGACCGACTCTTGTGTGACGTGCATCTCGACCGATGGAGAGCATCTCATTTGTGTGGGTTGTAGTGATGGAAGTGTTCGGGTATTTGACGATCGACTTATGCCTCACGACAGTCGTGTCCATACGTTTTACGAGCACAAGGGATGGGTAGTGAACGCACACATATACCCACATGAAGAACGCTTTCTCATCATTAGTGGAAGTCTGACGGGAGATATCAAGTGGTTTGATAAGAGGAACGCCACTCATCCCATTAAGTCAATCAGCACTGGACTAGGAATGACTGCAATGAGTGTCCACTCAGAAGCTAATGTGTTTGCTTGGTATTGATTGTGCATTTTATTTCTAAATACTATTTTATTAATTAATAATTATATTTAACAGCGGATTGGGTAATCAAAACTTACCCAATGGCAACCCGTCAATCAATTTGTACACATTTGACGGTCTGTCCGGTAATACTATACGCTATTACGACGGATTTATATCAAATAGATTGGGCCCCATATGTAGTCTGGCTTTTCATCCAATAAAAGTAAGATATCGTTTGTGTTGATGTCATGACATTTGCTAAACCATATTGTTTTGTTGTATTTAAGGCACAACTGGCCGCCGGAACGACCGATAACTCTATTTCAATATACAGGCCTTTGAGGCTATCAAAGCATTGTTGATTTTATTTACCATTGGAGTGAACATTTTTTGACAAAAACCTATCATTGGCTATAAATTCATAGTTTTAGTGTCATTTCATTCAGAAATTTAAAGTTAACTATAAATTTGTATTTTATGTTTACAACAAACAAATGTAATGAACTCTCAATTTGTGCCAATTATAATTAAAATTGTAAATAATTTTTACTGTCAAATAATTTAAAACCTTTAATTACATTTAATAAACATTTATATAAATTGTAAAATAATTACTATTTTATTTATTAATGCCTTTATAATGTCGACATAATATATAAGACTCGGTTGAGTCACCCCTACAGGCGTCAGGCCTTAAGTGTTTGATTTCGGCAAAGAATTTACTCAAGTCTTGTTTGAAGGCTGCCGTCGGCGAGCCGTCCCATACTTTAGTGACAAAAGTGCCCGAAAGTGGCCGCAAAACAGTCAAAGCAAACTGTAGAGCGCTGTAACACAAGGCATGAATGGCCATCGAGTCTAAGTCGTGTTGGCCGCTAGCGTTAGGCGCCATATCACTCAACACCACATCCACCAACTTACCATTGAGTGCGTGCAATATCTTTGACTGATTCAACGGTTTAGTAAAGTCTGTATTAGACAACAGTATAGCGCCATCAATAGGCTGTATCGGTCGTATATCTATGCCAATCACTGCACCCGTCTTGTAGTCATTTTGTTGATCCAATTGAAGACGTTTGACGATATATTGAGTCCAAGCGCCGGGAGCGGCACCACAATCCATGACAATCATACCCGGATGAAGTAGACTGTGCTTCTCATCCATCTCTATTAGTTTGAAAGCACTTCTGGCCCTATAGTTCTCATATCGGGCTCTCTTCACGTACGGGTCATTCAATTGTCGTCTCAACCAATCCTGAGACGACTGACTCTTACCCGCGCTGTTCTTAAGTCCCACTTTCGACATACATCTGGACGTATGAAGACATCGCACATCACATCTCACACACCAATGTCTAACCAATACACGACTCATTGTCTCACAAATCATATCAATTTCATTTCAAATTCAATTCAAAAACAATCAAAACTTTTGATTCAAAACATGTGTTTATGTTTTGTTTTGATAATCAAAATTTGATTCAATGTTTGTATTCATGTCATCAATGATGTTGTCATAGACTTTTATATTCAAACTTTTAAATTTAAATTTAATTTAAAACTTTAGATTTATTGAACAATAATTGATTCATATCGACGAAAAAGGGGACTTAGAGCAAATATATCGTTGTATACAAACAGTACAAATGATATGCACAGTAAACACTAAGTACATCAATAACAACACGTTTTTATAAAATCTCATTCATTTAAAAACTTTTGTGTTTATTGTCGTTGTTTATTGTTTCAACTCCGTCTATTTGGTACTTTTTAGTATTATAATGATGTCACGTGAAGTCCCCTTTTTCGAGAATAGCAATCAATTGTGTCAATTTAATACACAATCGATAAGTATTATTATTATTTTAAATTTTAATTATATTACCAATTTAAAAAAAACTAAATATAACTCATATTAAAAGTAATACATATGTATATCGTTTGAATTGTAAAACATTGTTATAAAATGTATGACACTTTTAAATTGACTATAAATTTAAAAATAATAATTACAAAAAAAAAATTGCAATTAATTTAATATTTAATATATCTTAAGTTTATAGCACCGGTCACATGAAAAGCATAAAATATATCTAAATATCAAGATAACTTTATCTGTACTGATTGAATATACAGTGAGAATATTGTATTTAAATAATACTGTTAACTGAAATATAGTGACAATAAATTTATGATTGTAATCTCAATTACTTGTCAATTGTTTTATAGCTATTAAATCATTTTATACATACTTATTGATTAGATATGATTCATATGAAAGTAGATTCTACTGTTAATTATAAAGTTTATCAAAAAAATTGTTTGTTTGCAATCAAATCCTGTTCAACCATTCAATTTTCATAAATCATTGAACATTTAATTTATATATTTCTAATCGCTTTAACTTTATTGTTAGCCACTATTGAATAGTGACTATTCTGTATAACTTCTTACAAACTTGTCAATAATTTAACATATATTTATACCTTAAGTTCGGAATCCGAACTTCGGATATACATGTATTACCCGCACACCAAATATAGAACTAGATTTACCAACATACAAATAAATGAAAAAATTCTATTTTAAAAATTTACACTTAAAATATTTATTTCATACTTTAATTAAAGAAATGTTTAAAATTTTACTGGAAAACTAATTTAGTGTTTATACATCGGATTTTATCGTATAATTAATCGATCAATGAATGAATGAGAAAGAAAGAAAGAAAGAAAGAAAGAAAGAAAGAAAGAAAGAAAGAAAA
>JAQIWK010000813.1:0-13226 GCA_034695265.1 Dissorhina ornata | reverse complement strand
CTCTATGCAATGCTATGCTAAGCTATGCTATAGCATAGAGTTCAGAGCATACTTTTCCACAGAGTGGATCATATAATCTTTATATATCTATTAGAGAGAGAGAGAGAGAGAGAGAGAGAGAGAGAGAGAGAGAGAGAGTTGAAAATAATTATTTCCCAATTACTTTGTGATCAAAAAAAAGTGAAAGAAAATGAAAGAAAAAATCCAAAGATAATTAAGAAAAGTATTTTTTATAGTCATTTGTTAGCTTAAAATCCCTATTAATTATAAACATCTTTTAATTTACTATTTTTTATAATTTATAATCTTTAATTTTAAAAAAATTAACGTAAGTTTGCGATTTTTGTATATTTTATTTAATTCAAAGGTTAGTTTTCAAATGACATAAATTAATGTTTATATAATAATTTATAAAACTTTTTTATAGTTTATTATTATTATTACTATTATTATCAATATATTTAGTCAAATAAATTCTCATTAAATAAAGTGATAATAAATAAATAATTTGTTTGGTATTTGACATACATTTCATTTGACTTACATTTCAATAAACATTAATATAAAATTGAAAATCATTTTTGATAATCAAATATTTTATTTTGAATGTCTCTGAAAAAAAAGTATACAAAAAGTATCCAAAAAGTAGTCAAATCCTGAATATATTACAAAAAAATAGTTTTGAGTACAAAATCTTTTTTCAATTAAATGATAAACAAATTATATTTAAAAAACAATTATATTTTATTCATTGTATTCACTAAACAAAAGACAATTTATTGGGAAAAATACGAGAAAAAGATAAATAAAAGAAAATTACTTATTAAACACAAAAACCCAACAATTTTTTCCATACATTGTATAAAATTTTATTTTAAAAGTTTTCCCTTTAGTTTCTGAATAGTCTGTGAATATTAACATAAAATACTGTTATAATTTGACTATTTAATTTTCAAAAAATTCAATTCAAATATAAAACATGATTTTCAACTTATATTTAGTGTTTAATTTGTTTTAAAAAAAACTTTAAAATCAAAACTACGAGACATTGCATATAGTAGTTGTGGTGATGTCTTAAACTAAGACATGTTATCTAAGACATACAGTTATTAGCGATTGTGCCGTTAGTTTTGCTGCAACTTCTTGAGAGAGAGAGAGAGAGAGAAAGAGAGAGAGAGAGAGAGAGAGAGATGTAATAAAATCATTGAGCCTTAAGGCAAAACAGCTTTTTTTAAAGCAACTTAAAAAATACTATTTAGTACCCAAACAAGTGATTCAATTTAGGATTTGTCCATTTGATCCCACAGTCATATACCTGGCATTACATAACTATGTGCACCACTTGGCAAACATACTAACCTTATACCTAACGGTATGTAAGATATAAATAGGTACTCGTAATGTATAACTGTGTTATTATTATTACTTTTTAATTTTAAACTAGCCTTTGCCAATGTATATTTTCTCTCAAGTTATCCTACAAAATTTGGGTTCAAAAACCTTATAATTAATGGCAAAAAAAACTTTTTTTTAAAGTCAATTAACTTTTAATGAGTTGCGAAAAAAATCACTACAACCAAACTTTAAATGTGTGTGTATGTGTGCAATGATTATATATGCTTGTTGAATTAAACAATCAAATTGACCATGGTGTTATCTAAATATATTTAATAATATAAACTACTTTGATGTATGTTTAAGGATATCATAAATTTAATCATAAATAGCGGGCAAAAAACATATATCCCATACACGCCTGTGCTCTACCAATACTGACTGTATGTATGCATTGAATGGCACTTATTAATGGTTTGCCGTAATGTTTACACACACTCTGTGAGTATGTGTTTGTTATTATGAGTTGTGTTTCATTGAGTTTTGATTAACCATTTGATTGTCAATTGATAATCAAAGACATCATAACATAATCATAATTGTTAATCACCTCAACAACCAAACTGATTGTGTAGTTATTGTGTTTGTTTGGGTTATCATCGATAGTAACCACACATTCAACACATTTTTTACAGGCGTTTATGTGTGATATCACATCCACATCACAAACCTGACCACCGATTGTCTGTCCAATTGACTACCATATCCATCGACCTCTTGTGGTCATTGATATATCAATCATTGATAACTCATTCAACCTATTAATGAATAAATGGTTTAAATTGTCCATAAGATAGTCACCACAAGAATAGTCACCATTAATCGTGACATCAAAAGCCGGCTTATCGTTCAAAGCGGTTCCGGTGATCGTTAAGACATAATTGAGTAATTGTTTTGTTGGCCAACACTTCGCAGACCAGCGAAGACATCATTATCTGACTGAAGATGACGGCCGTACTGTCAAAGATGAAACAAGTGTCCGAGTCTTACGGTGTGCCCAATCACTATCTGACCCGTAGTATATCGTACGCCATATTTGCGGCCTATTTCGCCAAAATAGGTTACCCGTACTTGAAGACTGTGGTCAGTTCGGTGGGCACACGGGTCCGGTCAGCTCAAGACAAGATCTCATCCACCAGTCCAGAGAAACTGCCACTAAATGATGGGAGCGGTGATGCGACCACCGATGCCACACCCGATGTACTCGTATCAGGTCTGCGCCGGACATCATCGATGCCCGAGTCGGGCGCCGGCGGTCATCGGCATCGCAAGAAAGACTCGTACAGTCAATTCGGTCCAATTCGGGACAACTTCTTCGGCCGATTTGAAGAGTTTGCTATCAAAATGTTGTATAAATTTCAGTCCATCACCGGCTTTAACGTCACATTCATTGTCCAACTCATCAAACTGATCCGTATTATGGTTCCCGGCCTACGAACAGTCGAAGTATCACTACTAATACTACACACACTGTCACTAGTGAGCCGTACTTTTCTGTCCATATACGTGGCCAATCTGGAGGGACACGTAGTCAAGTATATCGTGCGCCGAGATGTGGTAAACTTCGGGTGGATGTTATCCAAGTGGCTATTGGTGGCACTGCCGGCCACTTTTGTCAACTCACTCATCCGGTTCCTGGAAAGTCAATTATCGCTGGCCTTTCGCACCCGACTTGTCCGTTACGCTTACGAACTGTACTTCAAAAACGAGACCTACTATGCGGTGTCCAATTTGGACGGTCGGCTAGAAAATGCTGACCACAGTCTGACCGACGATATCACCTCATTTGCCCAACACTGCGCCCACTTGTACTCACACGTCACCAAACCATTGCTGGACATCTGTGTCATATCGTTCACACTGTTTCGTATGGCCAACTCGATGGGCGCCCAAGGAATGCCCGGCCCATTGATGGCATCAGTGGTTGTGTTGTTCACTCACGGAGTGCTACGTTTTGCATCGCCAAGATTTGGCAAATTAGTGGCCGAAGAGGCCCGACGTAAAGGTTTCTTACGGTTCATACACTCGAGAGTCATAGCAAATGCCGAAGAAATTGCTTTCTATGGCGGCCATCAAATTGAGATGAATATACTTCAACGGGCCTACAAAGACTTGGCCCGACAAATGAACGTCATATTCAACAAACGCTTGTGGTATATAATGTTGGAACAGTTTCTCATGAAGTACTTATGGTCGGCCACCGGTATGGTCATCATAGCCGTACCCGTCATGACCGGTATGACTGGCGGTATGTCTCGTATTGCTGGTACTGACGGGGAAACCGGTGACCACCCATCGCCCGACGATGTAAGTGAACGGACACAGTATATGACGACCGCTAAGAATATACTGATCGCCGGCGCCGATGCACTCGAGCGACTACTCTCGTCCTATAAAGAGGTAAACAAATCATTTGTTTTGCTTTTGATTTTCGTTTTAATCGTTTATTATTTTGACAAAAAGTTTTTTCCGGTTTTAAATCTTTTTTTTTGGTTCAAAAGTTTTTAGATTTAATAATAAATCAAAAAAGTTTATTATTAAGACTAATGTTTGTTATATTTGTTGTTTACATGAACTGCATTTACAATTTAATGTTGACTTGTTTTGTCGTTAACTTATTTAAAATCCATTTCTCATTGATTTTGATTAATGATAATAATGTCTGTTTATATGTCTATCGCTCTTATAGGTGACAGAGTTGGCCGGATATACGGGTCGGGTATCAAAGATGTTATGTGTTTTTGAAGAGGTTTCTGAAGGAAAGTTTAAGCGAACCATCGCTAAGTCGTGTAGTAAACTTAAAAAGTCTAATCAATCCTTACTATCGTTCAGCGATGGTATGCCGGATATTAAAGGTATTGTTAACTCTCCCTCTCTCTCTCTCTCTCTCTCTCTCTCTCTCTCATAAAATATACTAAATCTATATTGAATTTAACACTTAATTATGAAATTGAAGCTATTTTTAGTTAATTTACTAAATAAATGAAAACATTATTTGAATTTTTAGGTCAATTGATTGAAGTGAGTGGTCACATACGGTTAGAAAATGTGCCTATCATTACACCCAATTGTGATGTAGTGGTTCCCAGTCTATCATTTACGGTAAGGCATTCACAACACAATTACTGTATTATTAAAATGTTTACTAACTTTTTATTTTACTTATGAATATTTGCATAAAATAGATGACAACAGACATGCATTTGTTAATTACTGGACCAAACGGTTGTGGCAAGAGTTCATTGTTTCGCATACTGGCCGGTCTGTGGCCGACCTTTGGCGGCAAACTAGAGCGGCCGCCGGCGAAGCAAATGTTTTATATACCGCAACGACCGTATATGTCGTTGGGTACACTTCGGGATCAAGTCATATATCCCGACGATTTAGAAATAATGCAACAAAAAGGCATTACCGATGAGGATCTCATGGAAATCCTAACTCTGGTTCACTTGAAACACATTATCATTCGCGAAGGCGGTTGGGAAGGAAAGGGCGACTGGAAAGACATACTAAGCGGCGGCGAAAAGCAACGCATGGGAATGGCCCGACTCTTCTATCATCGGTAATCATTATATAACCATTTTATCCATAAGTTTTGTTATTAATAATGAATTGGCTTTTGTTATAATGTTATGAAAAAATTTTAGGCCAGAGTTTGCACTATTGGATGAGTGCACGAGTGCCGTATCCATAGACGTCGAAAGTCAAGTTTACCAAACGGCCAAAGACATGGGCATATCGTTGATAACCATCACTCATCGGCCATCTCTATGGAAATTTCACACACATTTGTTACAGTTTGACGGCGAAGGCGGTTGGCGTTTGGAACCGTTGGACACATCCACTAGACTTACCCTACGGGAGGAAAAGGAAAAGCTTGAGTCATCTCTGGGAGGGGTTCCCAAAATGCAGACCCGTTTACATGAGTTGTGCTCTATTTTAGGCGAAGATAGTGTCCTATTAGTGCCGACCAAACACGACGACGACAATCACTCTATCAACTCAAGCGGTTCCCAGAAGTCGGACGAAACGGCCGATCTATCGGACACCAGTCATGTTAGCACTCTATCCGACTAAATACAGGCATAATTAGCACCAAATTTGTTAATAAATTATTATTTTAATTGATTGAAACATTTAATGAAACACTAATTATAGTGCAAACAAAACGCAATATAAAGTTTAATATATTTATTATTATATTATAAATTGAGAAATTAATTAATAGTTTTATATTAAATAGGATTTTAATTATTGTATCAGTAATATATTATTAATTAGAGTTTATAATAATAATGTTTTTAGTTTTATGTTATAAATTATTATTTGTTTTAATTTTTAAAATCAATATTTTATAGTGAAATACTGTGATATGAAATATGAAAGCAATTATTATATGTCACATAATATTATCATTGATTATAAGCTTTTAATTTGAATAATTAATTATCGGATTAAGAGAGAATTGCCACTCAACCGGCGGTTAATTTTGTTTATTTTAAGTTTTTATATTTCATTTATAACGTTATTATTCATTGAATTGTAAATTTGTTTATAATTTAATTGTTTTGCTTTAGTTTTTATATGTAAACCGATTGAATCCGCAAAAAAATCTTGTAATCAATGCATTAATAGTTTAGAGTATTTTTAATTAAATTATTATAATTATAAATACATTATTAATTTATTTATTTCATTTGTATTACAAATATAATGAAAAATTAATTAATTCAATAATGAATTGTAATTTTATTATACATATTATGTAAACTGTATATCAGATTAATGGATGAATTTATTAATAAAAATGATATTTCATTGATATTATAATAACAAGTGTTTGTAATTTATTTAAAATTAATTAAATATTAGTTTTAATTAAAATTGTAATTCAAATAAAGCGCTCATTGAAGTCCTGTATTGATGTCATTAATGTCATGATTTCATACATTCACTGATTGGTCGATAGGTTCAGCGCTAACCACTGATTGGTGGGTTGTAGTGAATCACGTGTTAGCAGATGTCAGCAAATGCGGATAAAATTGTGTTTCATTTGTGTTATTGTTTTTGTTTGCAATTCAATCGGGAATCAAGTGATTGTGATTTAATGTTACCATTGATTATCATCTGATTATCATATACTATACCAACCATTTTGAATGGCCGTCGAGTTTGTCAAAGGATGGCATTTGTCTAATGTCTTGGGAGAGGGAACCTATGGAGAGTAAGTGACATACTTTGGTTTGTTTTGATATATCAAAGTTTGATCCCAAGACTAAACTGTCAACCATTTGGTTGTATTATCTTCAGAGTGCGACTATTGGTTAATCTGGAGACCAATGAATGTGTGGCCACTAAGATGATTGATATACAAAAGTTTCCCAACGCTCGCAATCAGATCGCCAAAGAGGTGATTGTCATTGACAAGTGATCACTCAATGATGTCTAATCTAATTATCTCACAGATATGTATCCATCAAAAGCTCAAACACGACAATATCATTAAATTTTATGGCCACCGACGGGACGAGACCATTGAATACATATTCTTGGAGTACGCGTCCGGCGGCGAACTCTTTGACCGAATTGGTCTGTTATTTGATCCCATTTTTTGTTTAAATACTGATTTACTAACCAATCAATTGTAACACTAGAGCCCGACGTGGGTATGGACTCGAGTAGCGCCCATCGGTTCTTCGTACAGCTGATCTCTGGTGTCGAGTATTTACATCAAACGGGTATTGAAAACAAATTGCAAATCAAATGAAGTCTTAATTTATTTAATCAATTGTTTGTTAACTTTTGTTTTGTAGGCGTAGTTCATAGGGATCTTAAACCCGAAAACGTATTGCTTGATGACAATGGTTTGTAATTATAATTTTACTGATTGTGTGTCTGTTTTTAATTTATAAAATGGTTTGTAATCTTAAGATAACATCAAGATATCTGACTTCGGGATGTCTACACTATTCAGACACTCGGGTAAAGAGCGTCTAATGACCCAAAAGTGTGGAACCGTTCCCTATATGGCGCCCGAGATATTCATACATAAGGAGTACAAAGCAGAACCGGCAGACATGTAAATGTTTATTATCTTGAATATCATTATTGTTTTTGTTTAACAAATTATATTTACATTTTAGATGGAGTTGTGGTGTAATTCTGGTCACTTTAATGACGGGTGAACTACCCTGGGATAGGCCTATACTAGAGTGCAAGGCATTTAAGGGCTGGAAAGATGAGTCTTTGAGTGAGAGGTATGCCTGGAATAAATGCGATAATTTGGTACTTTGTAAGTCTCTTTTGGTCTCATTTTATATTTCATTTATTGGTTTTAATAATAGTTTACAAACTAATGCTGTTTTGATAATGTGTTTAAAGCATTACTTCGTAAGATAATGTGTCCAAATGTGACCAAACGTTATTCATTGGCGCAAATCAAGTCTCATCAATGGTTTAAGAAGAAAATGATGACCAGTAGTCAACCGTTATATTCGCCGATGTCTAAGACTAAAAGGCATTGCACTTCCGATGTGTTCAACGGTCGGTTATCGTCGGCATCGCAACCGATACACGTGTTGGCCAACAATAACAAGACAACGACTACAACAACAACAACACCTACTAAAGGTGTTGAGGAGACCTTAAAACCATTTATATGTTTTTCACAGCCGGCTATAGTGGACAACATGTTATTAACCACACAATTAACTCAATCGACTCAACCATTTGCTAGTCGTTCACAAAATATGTATCAACGACTGGTTCGGCGAATGACCCGATTCTTTACGACCGTTAACTCCCAGACCACTCGACAGCGACTCAAACGAGTGTTTGATAAACGAAACTATAATTATAAAGAAAATTCAGTTCAGGTATTGTCTAAACAAATAAATAATTTGTAATAAATTTAATGATTTAATTGTTTTTATTTAAAATTAGTTAACGATATCGACGTTAGACAAGAGGCGAATGCAGTTAGTATTCAGCGCATCAGTCATTCAAATGCATTCACACCAAATATTAGTCGACTTTAGACTCACAAAAGTTAGTATTTTAAAAATTAATTTATATTTTAATTGAATGTTTTGTTAATTATATAACTAATTAAATGTTTATTTGTTATCCAAAGGGCGACGGAATTGAATTTAAGCGACATTTTGTTAGTATACGTAACGATCTCAACGACATGATAGTGAAGGGCCCGACCACCTGGCCATTGGCTTTTGCCACACATTCATTGCCTTAACGTTTGCTTTTATTTTTAATAATAATTATTTTAATATTATAATTAGAGCTTATAGTTATAGACATTTAAAAAAAATTAAATTTACATTAAATTTAGTTATTTTAATATTATATTTTTTTAAATGAATAATTATGTGACTACAAAAATAATTGTTAAACAAAATACAAAATGACACGGGTAATAATTTGTGTTCAAATTACTCGTTCAATAAATTGCAATATTTTTTTTAATGTTTTTAAAATAGTATTTGTGTTTTATTTTTTTCATTGCTAAACAAACTTATTGTTTGTTTTATATTTAAATATTTAATTTGTTATAATTTATAACTTATAAATCTATAAGATTTATGACTAAATATATAGTGGGTTTATATATCAAGTTTGCTATTGATATTGAATTAAACTAATTATTAGTTTAGTTTTTGTAATAAATATAATTTGTAGCAATTTTTTTATTGGTTTATATGTCCTGTCAATAGGGATAACAATGTTGTTGGTAGACTTGTTTTGTATTAAACTAACTAAAAGTAAATTATAGGTAATTATAATTTTGTATTCAAAGTATCATAATTTTATTGTTATATTAATATGTACTTTGAATTATTGGTGAGTAGTATTAACTTGGTACATGAAATAAACCAATAATTATAGATTTTATAATTTGTTTAATATATTGATAAATTTATTTCACACTTTAAAAATAGCTTTATATTTATTAATACCAAATAATTAGTGAATTTATATATTTTTAAGAATTTGAGTTTATTTTAAAACTTAATTTTCAAAATTAAAAATACTTATTAATATGAGATTTATTAATAAAGTTTTGATTGTTTTTACAATTAATTTAGTTTTTAGTAGATTTATGGCCACAATATTCATTGAAATAAATTTCAATGACTTTTTGAAACAGATTTGTCGCAATAATAGCCGACAAAATGTTTTATTCACTAAATTAGTTAACAATACATCACTTATTGGCCAATATTTGCTTCAAAATAAATGCTTTTATTTAATTCACAATTTAATTGAATTAAATAAACAATATTCAGGCGATAATCATACAGTTTTATATGAAAATGATATTAATTTAATGATTGAATTAAATAGTGAGCAAGAATTGGATCAATTAAGTGATAAACTATTTCAAAGTTATTTTCATATGGAAACTAATTTTATAGTTATTTTAAATAAATATTTTGACCAAAACTTTGAAAATAATTTGTTTAATAAATTTAATGATTTTCGGTGTCATGTAATCCGATATGAAAACAATTTAAATAAAGTTTTAGTCACTTATATCAGACCCGTTATAAATCATTGCCATTTATATGACGGTATATTATATTCAACTAATCCTATGGTAAAAGACTGGATGACATCCAAGAATTGTAATTTAAACGGAACTGTTATCAAAGTTGTTGTAAATATTGTAAGTAAAAGTTATTTTTTCTAATTCAAACACAATTAAATCAAATGATTTGAATGATTAGGATTTGCCTTATTGTGACCTACACTTCAAAGATGGCAAATATGTAATGAAGGATTCAATTGAAAGCAAAATGATTCAATTGATGGCAAAGAAGTATAATTTTGAGGTTCAATTGATTTACGCCAACCAGAGTTGGGGTGGACTTCAAAACGGTGTTTGGACGGGTAGTGTCGGACATCTCTATAATAAGGTATAGTCTGGTGACTAGACTCTAGTCATTCAAAAACTTTATTTTAAAAAACATATCAAATGTCTAAAAAAATCATTTGGCCGCTAAGACCGCCGATATGGCCATCTGTGTCCTCACGATCAACGAACAGCGCTGGTCAGCCGTCGATTTTACAAAGCCTTACATAACAGTCCCGTTAACTTTTGTGTCCATAAAACCGGGTCTATTGCCACGAACTTGGATCACAATCACACCCTTTACGGTCAATGTCTGGATGTCTATACTATTATCTTTCATTGTGACCACAGTTTTGATACAAAAATTATACAAAATAATACATTTCAATGATAACCGAATCGATTCCATATCTATATCACTGTTTGGGGCACTTCTTCAGCAATGTATTGAATATTTTAATGAAATGTTTTTAATGATAATTAAAAACTAATATTTCTGTATATTTCTTGTGAACAGCTTTAGTAATATTAAATTCAGATCACATGATAATACGGGTTTACATCTGTTTGTGGTTATTTTCATCGCTGGTATTAATGCAAAGCTATTCGGGAATCTTTTATTCAGTCCTAACTGTTCCCGAATATGAGCCACCAATTGAAACTCTCGAAGATTTGGCCAAAGCGGCCAAAAAACATGATAAAAACATTATCGTAACGGTTCCCAACTCTTTCTACTACGACCTGTTTGTCCATCACAGCAAATGTTGTGGTGATTTTTATACAATTGGACACAACATTAATCAATCATCAATTGATAATTTACCTGAAAGTATCCAAAGGGGTATTGAAATGATTAATGGTGTCCAACGGGATGACGAAAAAGTGATACTAATTCACACATCAGTTCCGCTACAATATGGTGTCCGTACTTTTGCCACCAAAGAAATGCATATCTCATCCGAAGCTCTAGTTGTGGACCAAATGGCTATGGGTTTGCAAAAAGGGTCACCACTTCAAAGATCTATGAATAAAATGTTAGTTTAAAAAAAGTTTTAATTATTAAATTTGTTTGTAATTAACTTTTTTGTGAACAGTATTCAAGAGTTTGCCGAAAATGGTTTGTATAAGATATGGATGACTCAAATAATGGACAAAATATCATCTAAAGTACACACTGGGGAACAGTTGGCCAAAGATATGATTAAAACTTTAGAAATCAAAGACATTCAAACTTTATTTTACATTTGTCTGATAGGACTTTTACTATCACTAGTTGGTCTATTATGTGAATTAACCATTAATGCAAAAAATAATCATTTATTTGTTTTCAAGTCATCAACTCATAAGCCATTGTCTCGGGAAGACTTTAATTATAAGAAAACAATTAATGGATTTATTTATTTGTGATTTTTTTTAGTTAAAAAGTATTTTCTTAAACTAAACTAGATAATCAGTAAACTATTTTTCAATAACTTTTGCTTGCTTACAAATTTACAATTAAGTTTGTTTAAAGTTTTGGTCAATTGTTTAACGGTTAAACTTTAACCCATCATTAGTTTTGTAAGTATTTAATTATTTTTATTATTTATGAATTAATTAAATGTCAATAACATTCAAAACATAACTATTTTGAGTCTATAATTATTTAAAAACATTTTTTAAGTCAGCATTTCAAACAAACTTTTGACTAACATTTGAAAAACACATTTCAATTTCACTATTACTTTAAAGTTTAAACTTTTATTTCACATTTAAAGGCAGACTTTAGTAGTCGATTGGAAATGTGTTTTGAAAATTAAACTTTTATTTGAATCATTGATTTCTTTGTGTTTTAATTAATTGATAGCATTTTATTGCTAACAACTAATCGCTAATTGTTTCACTCATCGGATTAAACATTTCAAGACATTTGAGCTTTCATTTCCATTCATTGCATCAATACTTAAGGCACACAAAAAGTAAGTAATTTTTTTTGTTTGTTATAAAACTTTAATTTAATTTTTGATTTAAATTTAGTGAACAACTCTTTGAACGCCGAAGCGTTGGCCCATTTGTTGGAAGGGTTTGACATCAATGGTAACCAATTGTCACCACAAATGCCAAACTTTTCACAAACTATGAACACATTGGCGGCCGAAGATCGGGAAGAGTGCCTCAAATCATGGGATGGTTTGCAAACTAAAGCTGACCAACAAAAGAGTCGGGCTTTTCTTTATGGTCTATCGGTTGGTGCCATTGTATGTCCATATTGTCGGTCGTGTTATCTCCAATCAAATGCTAACCATCTTTATTGCTCGTCGTGTTTAATGCAAATCCAATCAATGGGTCTAACAATTGGACAAATCGTCGATAAAATGTCACAAATGGTTGCCAAACATATGGCCACCGGTTGTGCCGACAAATTCCCGCAAATGAGTGTCATCGACGGCCAACTCATCGTATATTGTGATTCGTGTCCATTCCTCCAGAAAATCCGCTAATTATTTAAAAGTTTCGATATTTTGTTCACTTTTTTTGCTATTAATGTTTAAATATTTAAAGTTTTTGGTTATATTTTTCTACTTAAATAGTATTTATATTTTGATTTTTTGGTTAATTTATTAGTTATTTAAGCAATAGTTTTGCTATTTCATTGACAAAAGTTGATTAAAATATTAATATTTATTATAATTTTGAATAAAATAATTATTATAATTAGATAAATGTGTTAAGTTAGCTTAAACGGTTACCTATAGTATTATTGTTTTTTGTTGAATAATCTGAATTAAAAGTTTTGTAATAAATATTTTTTTTGTAATAATCAATAGTTTGTTAATATAACTGACCATTAATTTGCTGTCCAAATAAAATACTTGTCAGTAAGTAATGGTAATTAAAATTTTGTAATTGTATTATAAAAAGGATTATAAGTTTCAATTAATTAAAATTCATTTAATACATATAATTATGAGTTCATAGCAAAGGT
>JAQIWK010000812.1:0-13233 GCA_034695265.1 Dissorhina ornata | reverse complement strand
CATTTGGTGAGCAACGCACACGGCGGCGAAGACGTGGCCGCTTATAGTACGGGTCCAATGGCCCACCTGTTGTCGGGCACTCAGGAACAGTCATACATCGCTCACGTCATGGCATACGCCGCCTGTATTGGCGACTATACGGGTGAACCTCATTGCGGTCGACATACATCTGCTTCTCATCACAATCTAATCGACCAAAAGTTATACACAATTTGTTTGATTTATTTTATACTCAAATCATTTTCGCTTATTTTCAAACAATTTTAATATAAACTTTTTAATTAAGTTTTATATTTCATAAACTTTATTGACGATTAGATTTATAAAAATTTTTAACGATTTAAAAAAACTTTCTTGATTGTAAAAAAAGATTATTAAAAATTTATTTAAAATATTTTATAATTGATTGAATGCGACAAAACATTGATAAGTAGTTTAGTATCAATAATACAATCCAGACATCAACTTATAAAAAAATTTTGTTTATAAAAAAGTAATTAATTTCTAAACAAAAATTAGTTAAACAATTATTTATGCAAATTAATAACAATAATAATTATTATTACAATGTTTTATATGAATTTATTTAACTTTTAATAACTAATATTATTAATTTAATAATAATAATAATGTTTCAGAATTAATGATAATAAATACAAATTGAATTGAATTCTAGTGAAAGTCGATTGAAAAATATTGGATACAAAACAAACACAAATCTGATATCAAATATAAAAATGATTTAATGTATCCATGTTTTGTACAAATGATTAGCATTACTATTAATAGGGAGACTTAACATCAAATAAAAAAAACATTTTCTATATTTAAATCCATTTTAAATCACAAAAATAGATCTAATAAATCAAATCTTCATCAATTCAAACCACAAAAAAACAAATTATTATAATCTATTAATAAATGATAAGACAATTAAATAATAATTCAAATAACTTGAAAAATAATTTTTAGTAATTAAAAACTTAATTGAAAATCAATTTGAAAAGCAGTGAAAAATGCAACAAAAAATATAGTAATGATTGCCTAATATGAGAACTCATCGATATACCATTGGGGGAGTATCTGGAACTCTCCCGGTTCGACCAGTCGGGTACATGTGATGTCCCGTTGCGGCTGAAACGCAAACTGATAGACAACGTTCGGGTCGTCTATAGTGACCAACTCCTTCAAATGGTGTAAAAACTTATTCAAAAAATTAAGGCAAACATTGGCCGACCAGAACTCCACACACAAATCAGGAAAACTGTCAACCTTTAACGGTTCCAATTCTTTCACCACATTCTTCTGGTCTTTATAACCGCAATAAATGGTCGGAACGCCCACCACATAGGACTGGGCCCACCATTTCAATAGCTTATACTTGAGAAAACTGCGGTACTGGCCCTCGTGTGCCATCACTTTGGTTGTCTTGAGTTCAACAAAGTTAGACAGAGTTCCCGGATGTTCCCTCACGTTCGGCAAAACGCAGTCCAATTCGGCTCCAAATACTAGCGAATGGGATGTGTTTTCGGACAACAATCGGGTGCGCATAACAGCGCAATACTCGTGATGATCGGGATCAAAATCATTGGGATCGGGTGGGAATTCTTGGTCATAACTCGACAAATAGCTCTCAAACCTAAAGCCACCAAAACTTAATTTATTAAAGTAGTCGTCGGGCGGCGGGAAAGTCTCATGAAACTGACACAAATATATAGTTCCCTTGTATTTGGTGGCGCATATGACCCAACGCTCGTTTTGCTCGTACGGTGTGGTCATTATCTTTGACATTAAGCCCCGATAGAAGACAAAGTCTGTGTGAAGTTCTTGGGGGACCAGTTCGCCGGCAATCATAAACTTTTTGCGATTCAATAAAATCCAACGCAAGAGTTCGTCAATCTTAGTACTGGAAGGCTTTCCCCAATGAATATCACTCACCATATCGTAGCCATGATTTAGATCTAAATTGATTTGACTTATGGCGGGCGGGATATGCAGATACTTTAGTTCAGACCCGTCGGGTACGAACAACCGGTCATCACTTCGGGTACTAATTTTCAATGAATACTCTCCTATTTTAAGCGGTTGTCGTAATTGTGTTTTGGCCACAAGTAGTCCAGTAGTATCCGACGATAATGCCTTCAAATTGGTTACATTTTCGACATCAAATATCTCGGCCCACATCTTCGATTCAATACCATTCCTCGACTTCTCAATGGCCGACGTGATGATAGGAGTTCTCTCTCGTACAGCGCTCACCAATGAATCAATTTCTTCGCTTTTCATCTCATGATAAGGTTTGGTTGGTGTGGGTGTAGGCGTCGGTTTGGGAGTTGATGTCGGCGTCGGCACTGGCTTTGGAGCCGCACTGACACCACTTGTGTCCGTCTCTTCATTATCTTTATTAGTGTTCATACGTTTGGCTAAACGCGGATCCATTCTTTCGGCAGAAGGCAATGGTCTCTTAAGTGGTGCTACAATTGGTGCTGTGTTTTGCGGTCTTTGAAGTGATGTATTATTTTGTGGTCTACTCTGTGATGTATTTAATGATGTATTTTGTGATCTATTGATTGGTGTGTGATTTGATGTGTTGTTGGTTTGCTGTACAGCTACGGGTGCTCTTGATGATGTGCCGGCTCTGGTCTGAATAGGTTTGACACCAAGTCGTGAATGAATGGGAGCCCGAGGTCTCGCTAATGTAGTACTTCTTGTTGTCCTCTTCAACGGTGCTCTTTGTGGCGCTTTCTTAAAGCCTTCAAATCAATTGTTAGACAAATTTAAATCACTTTTATAAACAACTTTGACATTCAATCGCACGAATCACTTGTTTGTAATGTTTTTAAACCAAACATTTAAATACAAATAGTTATCAATTGATTAATCATTTTTTTCAAACAAAAAATAAACACAAGTTTTGTTTGAAAACTAAAAATTCAAAATAACATGTGTTTGCTATTTAGGGATCGTTTCATAAGTTTACGGAAAAAAAATACTATCAATTAAATTAAAAAACTTACGATTAAATTAACGCTAATATTGTATTCAAAAACTTGTTTTAATTGATTGATAACTAATCCATTAAATAAATTAACTGATTAACGGATTAATAGCTAAAACTTAAACCACAAACAGATTTTTCATTACTTCATAAAATTGAGCCCAAACTACAAGTCACTCAAAAACAACGTGTCGTACAAATTGAAGCCAATTTAAGGATCAAATAAAACAATCAAATGAGACATACGTGGTTTAGCTTTAGATCTGAGTTTCTTTTTGCTTTGATTGGCCACTAAACCGATGATATGATCGGTTGACTGATCCTTCACTGGAAACAACGTGACCGAGTGATTGTCGCCAAACGCTGGCCGAACCATATCGGGCATCGACTTCAACAGTGCCGTCAAATTATCAAAACCTAACTTCACGTACGGCACCTCTTCACCTGAAATATACCCCAAATAGTAGTAATAAATATTAATAAACAGTGTCTTAAGGGCCACCATCTAAGACAAGACAGTATATACCTTCCATTTCTTCATAATCTCTGCATAGTGTGGTCAGTGAGACACCGTTCGGGTGTGAAATGACCAACGATTTGATAATGGCTTTAGTGTCGCCCAACAGACTAGCGTTTGACGAATCCATGGCTTTCGTGTAAAAGATTTAATGATTAGTGAATCAAAAGTATTTGTTGATCACCACATGCGATGTGTTTTAAAACACTTCAATTGAAGCCGTTTTTTAAGCGGCAATAAAAACGTGTCGACACTCTGTCTCTCTCGCGTTGACTCTTCAATGGATGACTTCAATGTCCACTCATTCAACACATCCAGTCATTTAACTTCACAAACAGATTAACAGATTTAACACTAAATTCAATACCAAATATGCAAACAATGCAATCAAATGTTGTTTTAGTTTTTCAGTTATAAAAAAATGACTCAATTTTAGTGTTGTTTTGAAAGTTTCATAACAGAGTGCCGTTCATCACAACTGTTACGAGTGAAGAGTGGGAGAGAGAGATAGTAACGATGTTTATGTACAGCGCCGACGTGTTTAGCTGAATCATTTAGCTGTCACTACAATAGGTTTTTCATTACCACAAGAGTTTGATTAGACATCTGATCCCAAAGTGATCTTCAAACCAATTGATTGATTAATTGATCACTACTTGAAATGCCGGTCGAGAATCTGGAAGAGGAGTCGTTGGCCAAAAACCCGAACCTAGAGTTAGCGCAATGGAAGTTTGCGTTGACCACAGATCAGTTCAAAGACAATATCAAAATCAGGGATAACCTGATGGCCGCCATTCAAGACAAACATATGGCGCCCTTCTATGTGGAGGTATGTAATGGTTGACTGATTGGCAATTGTAATGCTTATTGATTGATATGACTTAATGTGTGGATTAGGTTTGCAAAGACTTGAATTGGCCGTTGAATGCGGATGTGTTGGCAAAGATGCGTTCGGCTAATGAGAAACGATTGGAAGAGTTAGAGGCCGTCATAGAAGACGCGGAGAAGAATGCGGGTGAGATGGAGGTACGGGAGGCTAATCTGGCCAAAGCTGAACACTACAGTCTGATTGGTGACAAAGAGGCCGCCCTATCGGCTCTGCGTAAGACTTACGATAAGACGGTATCGTTGGGTCATCGGTTGGATCTGGTGTTTCATATGATTCGTTTGGGACTCTTTTATTTGGACCACAAACTGATCGCCGCTAACATCGATAAAGCGAAAGCACTGATAGAAGAGGGCGGCGATTGGGACCGCCGTAATCGTCTGCGGGTCTACCAGGGCTTCTACGCGCTGGCCGTAAGGGACTTTCAAGCGGCGGCCAACTTCTTCTTGGACACGATATCGACGTTCACGTGTTACGAGTTAACTGATTACAAGACATTTGTTGCGTACACCGTATTGTGTTCAATGATAGCTCTGCCGCGCGTCCAACTCCGGGAAAAAGTGATTCGCGGCTCAGAAATACTGGAAGTATTGCACACAAACACCGACGTTCACGACTACTTGTTCTCATTGTATGAATGCCAATACGCAAAGTTCTTCAGAAAACTATCGTGGATTGAAAACTACATGAAAGCTGACCGTCTGTTTGCGCCCCACTATCGCTATTATATCCGTGAGATGCGTATACTGGCCTACAATCAACTCTTGGAGTCCTATCGTAGTCTGGAATTACAATATATGGCCAAAGCGTTTGGCGTTACCGTGGCTTTTGTGGATCAAGAGTTGGCCAGATTTATAGCGGCCGGTCGTTTGCATTGTAAGATTGATAAAGTGAATGGTATTGTGGAGACTAACCGACCCGATAGTAAGAACTATCAATACCAGGCCTGCATCAAACAGGGAGACATACTCTTGAATCGCATCCAGAAGTTGAGTCGTGTTATCAATATTTAATATATCAATCAAAACTAACATCTCTTGTCTATTAACTAATTCTTATATTTCGCTCTGATTTGTGTATTGAATTTTTTGGCATTCATTTTGTGACTAAATTTTTTAATTAACTAAATAAAACTTTAATTTACTTTTTAGGTATAATATGTTTATTTATTTAATTATAATTCAATCAAAAAATACATTTTTATTTATTTATTCAATTAATATTTAATTACTCTTTAATCAAACTTAACATTCATTTTATACATTAATTTAACGTTGAATCGGCGCTAAATTAGGTTCAAATCTTTGCGGTTAGTTTTGTTCACAAAAATATTCATTTAATAATTAAATCAATTAATATTTAATTTTGTTTGACGGCAATTGGTTTTATAACTACATTATATACTACATTGTATATATACTTTGGACTTCAATTTGAAATTTTCAAATAAACAAAATGTTAAACAATAGTTAAAATGTGTTTTTTTTTAAATAAAAACACATTTCAAGAGTCTTGAATCAAGACTTAAAAATTTTTGTTTAGCTTTCAATCCCTTGAAAAGCACTGACAATAATGAATACCTTTTTGTAGACTATGTATAATGAAATTGCGATAAAATTCTTGACATTAATTCAATTTTAAAACTTATTTAAAATGCAAATTGTATGACCAATTTGGCGGCTAATCGTAAGGCAAATAATAATATTGTCGAAAATATATATATATATTTATATGTTTTATGTGATTATTAGTTTTTTAAATGTTTGCTTTAACTATACATTTATATATCACAGTATATAAAGTCACAAAATAATGCTCAATATGTTTGCCAATATATATTTTTTGCAAATAAATTGTCTATTAATGGGTTGGCTTTGTAAACAAACCGCAAAAACAATTATTGTTCACTAAAACAACTTCTTATTAGATTTATTGGTATAATTCACTTGTGAATAGACATTTGTAGACCACTGGTGGGACTCGGCGTGTCGTTTGGCATCACCTTTTTAAACGCAGCCATAGCTCGGTATGCGATTAGACTATCGTTGAGCCAACTCTTAGCTTCGTTGGGATCAGTTTCTTGCGTTTGAATGGGTGACAAAGAACTGGCCAAAAAGGCGTTCAAATCGTCGTACGCGTTCACATCGCTGATAATCAACTCTTGAGTTTCGTTGCCATCAATTATACCTATTATCTGATTTGTCTGAAAGTATTGGTTGCCATCAGGACCATTGTCCGACTTATTGTTGATGGCATTGATGGCAATACAATCGTTCAAATTGACCACCATTTGGTCCATATTCTGATTGTTAAAGCAATTAATTTGTTGTCCAATTAGTTGCGGCGAAGCGTTATATACAAGTGTTTGACTTTTATTATCGAAAGTTAATTGATTTTCGACTAAAGTTGCTGTTTGTTGGCCACCATTAGCCTCGAGTGCGGGCATTTCCAGTGTAAGGCCCTCTTGGGGTATGACTATCAGGTTATTGTCGGTCAGCAACAGATTGGTTGGCACTTGTATTACATTCAGTTGCTGTCCGCTCGTCATCAATGGTAAGTCTGTTGTCTGTAATACCATCTGAACGGTCTGTTGTTGAGGCGATGACTGTTGCTGTTGATGCGATGGCGACGCCTGTTGCTGGACAGCCATCAGATCCATGGGCGACGAGACCAACAGTATTTGTTGGTGTCCTACAGTGTCTGCGTTGGCGGCAGCCGTCAAATCATTAGCGTTTATAATCAATGGGTTATTCAAATCAAGACCATTGAATGTGGTGTTGAAGGCGTTCATCTCCAGGCCATTCATCATTTGCGGCATATTTTGCAATGAGTTGGGATTCAACACCAATGTCTCGCCGCACGTGTTCAACGATGACAAGTGGACACCGTTTGTCGTTAAATAACAATTATTGCCATTTATTTCGTGAGACATTCCCATCGTTTGGAGACAATTGTTGGCCACAATTGTCTCGTCGGTGACGGCGATTGCGATACAAGTGTTTGGCGTCAATGAATCAACACGTGGTCAACAATTTTATCAATCAAATCAATGCCAACATCTATTGTCCATTAAAAATGTGAATACAATTAACTAAACAATTGTTTGCAAAACAAATGGCATTCAAAATAGCATTAAATTACTTACAAATGTTTCAATAGTTTTGTTGGTATTTAACGCTTTGAAACGCCAGTCAATTGTATTGCATTTTCAATGTAATTGTCGGCCAAATGTTAGTAAAAAAAGGTTTTGACAAAATAATTGAAACAAAAATTAAATCAAATTAAATGTTTTGCATTCAAATGGCAATCAAATTGTGTTTGTTTTTGTATTTTACGTTACATTTCATACATTTTTGTTTTGCAGAGTCTCTCTCTCCCTCTTCCCCACTATATCTGTATGTATATGTATTACGTAATGCCAAACACAACCCTTTAAATGCAGTACATTTCAGTACATTTTACACGCCTTACCAGTTGACCGTACTTTACGTACAAACCATATGTCTGTTCATAAACTACAGGCGCGCCAAATAAACTCCTGGTTTCTTGTAATACAGAACCCGTATCTAAACTTTTACCAAACTTTACAACTCTTGTAATTTCTTGGGAACCATTCCTCTTAGACACTATTCATCTGTTTATCTCATATAAAATTGCTATAAAACTAATTTTATTTATTGATTTATAATTTATTGTTACAAAACAATTTTAACAATTTAAGGTTTATAAGTTAATTTGAAGGTAAAAATCTGTTTTAAACTTTTATACTATAAATTTTATACTGCAAACACTTGTAAACAAATTATTAAAACTATATTTAAATTTATATTTAATATATGGAAATTTATTCACAGACTCAACAATACATATACAGTTTTGGTGTACATGTGTTGTCGAGAGAGTTAAAAGTTTCTAATATAACTTGACATTCAGTCCCAAAGTTTGCATTTATTAAATCACAATTTAATTAATAATTTAATTTAAAAATTACAATTAAATATATAACCAATTGTTTGTGAAGACTTGATGCATAGATTAGTATTTATAAAATGCAAATTACCAAGTAAATAACCAATAATGTAATTCAATACCCTTTGTACCCGTATTTTAGACTACAAACCTATAACTGTCCCAAAGTTCTAAAAGTATGGAAAAGTTTTTTAATTTTATTTTTCTTTCAAATTTAATTAAGTTTTTTCTCTTTCTATAAACAGACTGAAAGACATGTGATGTAAATGTTACAAAGATGCATATAAATATCTGGTACAAAAACATTTACAAATAATTAATCAATTAATAACAGCACTATAATTGTGTGACCAAAAAATTTTTATATTATCTATTATTTCTTTATGAATCAAATCAATGGTTTTATTAGTAGATAATAAATCAAGACTTTTAACTCTTGAGACTACATGTGAGACAACAACAACAACAACTAGAAGAAGGAGGAAATGAGATTAAAAATTGTTAGGAAAATAAGTCAATGAAAAATATGTGTAGATATTTAAAGACAAGACAATTTGATTAACTAAACAATTATTTAATATTTATTTATTAAAAGTAGGGAAAAATGTTTTTAAAACATAATTTTATTTTATATTAATGCAAACTTTCAGTAACAAAAAAAATTAAACATTTAAAAAACATATTTTTAAAATTAAAACTAATTAATTAAATAATTTTTAATCGCTAAAAATTCTTTGCTTAAAAAAACTATATGTCTTTCAATTGCAAATTATTTGTAAATTAATTAAATACAACAACTTTTTTTCTAAAAATTCAGCAAAAAATAAGTTAATAACAAATTCAATACATAATTAAATTTAATTTAATAACAATTTGGGTTAAAATAGTTATGAAAAAAATCGGGGATTCATTGCAAATGAATAAAATAGCGTTACGTTTGTTATGTGAACAGTAAAAGTGTTGAACTCTTTATGGGCTTTTAAAACAGTGATTGCCATTGAAATGAATGGCACAACCAGTGAGTGGAGTGACTGCCAGTTGTAAAGCACAGCATAAGCAGCAGTCCAGTCGTCAAAGTGCTCATCAGATTTGCTCCCATAATATCAATCACAACAACAAACCAAACATTTCAATACAATTATTAAATTGTCTCACTATTTATGTATTTTGTTTGGCTTTTAAATTGCCATTCAGTTAAATTGATTTGTGATTTGCATTTAAATTTTGATTGCAATTTGATTTGTGTATCAAAAAGTGATTCAACTCTTTCAGCCAATCAATCAATACATTGTGATTGCATTGCATTGCAAAACACACAATGAGTTTCAAAGCCAAACCAATACTGTCTTTAATTAACTTATAATATGACTTAATTGTGTTGTTATTGTTGTTATAAATAATTTTAATATTTAATTATATAAATAATATGCTTTTAAAAGGCATTAGTTTTAGTGTTTAAAACCCAATATATTTTTTTTGATACACTATTTTGAGTGACGTTTGTTTGGCAGCCAAACAGTCATTACAAAAGGTTTTTGGACTAAAAAAACTAAATTTCATTTGTTTTTTCACACATTATATTGTGTTTAACTAATTTGTATCAACTCTTTGATTATCATTAACTGATTTTAATAATTAGTTTAATTATATAATTATCGCTTAAATCATAGGTTTGTTATAATTATTTATTAAACAAATATCTAATTATAGCTCAAAATATATTGTAAACAAAACCATTCATTCATTCATTGATTGAAACAAAAGATAATTTAATTATTATTTTTGCAAATATTTTAATACAAAATCAATTTATTATTTCCTTTTCAGACATCGATTACAGTGAAGTGATCATTGGTTTGAGTAATTGATCCAATACTTTGATAAATATATATATATTAGTTGACAACAACAATGTCATCGTCATCTCAATCGCCAATTGGCGGCCAAATGGATCAGTCGGTGGACAGTAACCGATCGTTTGGCCACAATTCACGTTCAAACAGTTTGTCGCCAATTCCGGCCACTTCTTCGTCGACTCCGGTCAACACGACTGACGGGTTGAGTCGTTTGAAGCGTCTGTACCCATATGTTGATGAGTTAGATCTGCCCAAGTCTTGGTCATCCAAAGACAAAGCAAATTTCATAACTTTATCCGAAAACAATCTGAAAGTGCACTACAAAGGTGTGGGCAAAGGCCACAAAGACGCGGCCGCCGTTCGGGCCACTCATGCCATTCCCAGCGGTTGTCTTCTGTATTATTACGAAATCAAAATTATAAGTAAAGGCAGAGACGGATATATGGGCATAGGTTTGGCCGCACAGGGCGTTAATATGCAACGATTGCCCGGTTGGGACAAACAGTCCTATGGATATCACGGCGATGACGGCCACTCATTCAATAGCAGCGGTACGGGTCAACCATACGGACCCACGTTCACCACTGGAGATATAATCGGATGCGGTTATAATCTAGTGTCTGGTAATTGTTTTTACACTAAAAACGGTCTCAATCTTGGCATAGCCTTTCCCGATCTGCCCAACGTTCCCCTCTACCCGACCGTTGGTCTCCAGACGCCCGGCGAGGAAGTGGAGGCCAACTTTGGGTGCGAACCCTTCTGTTATGACATTGAAGAGGATATTACGGCTCTTAAGAAACACTTAACCGAATCTATTGTTGAATTTCCGGTCAAATACACGGAATGGCAGACAACGATACACCGATTGGTGCAGTCGTGGCTCATACACAACGGCTACTGCGGAACCGCCGAAGTGTTCAGCGAATCGACAAAATTAGACTTCAAAGAGAATGTCCAATATATTAGACAACGGCTTCGCATACAACAGTTGGTACTGAGCGGCCGTATAGGCGAAGCCATACAACTCACTAATAAGTTGTATCCAAATGTGTTAAAAGACAATCCGAACCTATTGTTCGCACTCAAGTGCCGTCAGTTCATAGAGTGGATCAGCGGTAACGAGTCGGACAAAGCGCCTATCGTTGGCGTCACTGCGGCAATAGCCGCCTCTTATTCGCCCAATAGCTCGACAAATGGCGTCAACGATTGCAACGGTAACGCCAATGATGTCCAACCAATGCAGATGGAAGTGGATGTGAATGATAACAATACAAACGACACAACACACTCGTACAGCGAAGAGCAAAGCGTGTCCGAGGAAAACGAGGCCAAAATTACCCGTCTATTAGCTTTTGGCAAAGAGTTGCACGCATTGTCCCAACAGTTGAAGCGTCAGTACGGCACCAATGAGTATAACAAACAGCTCCTACAGGACGCGTTCAGTTTGCTCGCATACGCCGACCCCTGGAACTCACCCGTCGGTCATCACCTAAACCCGTCCGAACGGGAAGGCGTTTGCCAACAGCTCAACAACGCTATCGTTATGTCAGATGCCGGCGGCGGTAGCCATCGGGTGGCACTCGAGACCATTATTAAGCACACGAAAGCACTGTTGCCCAAGAATGGCCAGTCGGGCGCTTGGATTGTAGACAAAATCTGATTATTTATATATAATTAATATTATTATTAAAATTTAGTAGATTTTTCATATAATTTATATCAATATTATATTATATCTAACGAAATGCGCTCTCATTATGAATATTCTCGTCTATCGTCCCAACAAACAAACCCAACGCCTATTCCTTAACGAGAATTATGACAAACAAAAAGTTCAATCAATTTAATTCATTTCAAACACAGTTATAATGAATGGATAACTTTTTAATCAATGTTTAAAAACAATACATTATTTGTCAGTTTTTTTCCAATTAACTACTAAAATGATGTTTTAATCAAATGTTTGTTTTAATTACAATTATATTGTTTAAAAAGTATAAACTTTTTTCTTTCTCTTTTCTATATATAAATCAATGAATAATGACATTACAATTACTGATGAATAAAACAATGAATTTTTTGAATAACAAATACATAATTATATAAGAAATTAATACATAATTATAATTACTATTAGTTTTTAACTTCAGTTTTCTTTCGGAGTCGATAGAGTTGGTGCGGAAACTTCGTTACCCTGTCTTTAGAGGTCAGTTCTGCAAGATTTTGCTTTTGTTGTTTGACATCAACGTCGGGAAACAGTTCCTGAAGATAGTCCTGATCTAAGTCTGGGAAGCGTTTAATCAAATTTCGACAATAGTGTGACCGACGGTAAGACAGCGACTTTTTCTCAACCAATTGTTTCTCTTTAAGTTTACGCGTAAAATCAGTCACTTCTTTGCCAAATCCCGGTGCGTTCAGTGCTCTCCACTTCGTGTTAAAGTGATAGGGCATCAGATGCTCTGAACAGCCAATCCTTTATCATATAATTAATCAAATTTAGCAAACAGTAAGACAATTGACACTCAAATCAAATCAAAGTTATAGATTAAGACATACCATCGCCAGCGACCAAATATGTCTTTACGGAAAGCCTTGGGTCGTTCACCGGTAGTGCCTACGCCGACCTCAAGTTCCCAATAGGCTTTGTTACGTTCGCGGACCACGTCCTCCAAGTTCTTCATACTTTGTTCAACCCGATCGGTGCGTTCAGGACTGGGAAACGGCTCTTTCGCCTCTTTGGCCGCCTCTTCCATAGTCTTCAACATATTTCTCTCTTTATATAAAACATACCATAGTTTATGTAAATCAGTGTTTGATTTGATCCGTAACTCGTCTTTACGCCATTCACGACCTAAACCATTATAATCGGTCGTTAGATAACATATAAGTGTCAATGTTGTGGCCATCGATGGTATACCTGTTTTGACTTCAGTTTCGCCCCAATTCTTCTTATGGTCGAAGAACTCCATCAGATCTCTGTGGACGGCAGTCGTGTGAATGGATGGCC
>JAQIWK010000811.1:0-13236 GCA_034695265.1 Dissorhina ornata | reverse complement strand
TACCAAAAGTATGGTACGAACATAAGCAACAATTAGTACTTTTGTATATTTCACTCACAACCAGTTTCCGCCTTTAGCCACCTTCGTCCCTCAGTTGTATAAAAGTCTATTAATAGGGGTGATTGTAAAGTGATTGTAGATTAATTGTAACAGCATACATTTACGGGCCCTATCGTCACTTATTATGCAATCAAAAGCCACTTTTCCCCAGCTTTACTGTACTAACAGCTCGGCTTGTGTGGAGACAGAGTCTGGCGGACAAAGTCTGACACAAAGTCTGTGTTATAGACTAGGATTGGCTGTCGTCAGACACGTGACCCTAATATACACTCAAATCTAAGCACATATTAGTGATAACTCTAATGCAGTGAAAGGCGTTGTAAACGTCATGAATGGCGTAAAGTTGAGTGAATGAGTTGTTTGGCGTCAATAGTGTATTGAATGTCAAATAGTCTATGCGTTAAATGTGTGTTCAAAACAATACAGTTGTGGATATATTTGGTATGTTTTGCATGAACTGTAAGACAGAGACCAATGAATGAATGAATGGATGAGTGAATGTCTCCATAACTCGTATAATAATGTTTACAAACATCTCATCAATTATTTATTAATCGCTTTGAATATCTCATGGACTGAATGGAGGTCTTGAAGAATGACGACATGAGTGACATGAATCACATCTACGGTACGACCGACGATAGTGTGTCAGTGAATGAGTCAAATGTGTTACAACTCAACCAAACCCTTAAACAACGCGAAACTTTGATCCAACAGTTGAGCGACAGATTGCAGACAACTCTTCGAAGTCGCGATGATATCACACAAACGGCCGAATCTATGGCCCAACAGATCCAAGAGTTACGACAACAGTTGAAGTGTATGTCGACATCACTACTGAACAAAGGAGTGGATGGACACGACGGTCAGTCCGTCAGTCTCGTCGACTTCGAGTGCCAAACAGAATGGACTGAAGACAACTCGATGGAAGAGCCCCGAAGACTCAGCCAATCGATGATATCGGTCGACACCTTTGCTTCCAATTTAAAGACATTGAGTTGTGTTAATGAAAGTACATATTTGTGCGACAATTCAGTTCAAACCGATGATGACTTACATTCAAAGTGCAGACAAGACCTGCAAAGACTTGAATATAATTTGATTAATGAGTTCAACGAACACGAGAAACAGATTCAGTCAACACTTGCGGAACAAGTGAATCAATTACAACAACAGATGGTAAGCGAACGGAACTCCTATAGCGATACCAACGGTAAACTGGACGCAGAAATAGAGCGAATGAAGGCATACATCACTGAATTGGAAGAAAAACAAAAGTTTTGCCCAAATAGTGATGAAAAGGGTTTTGCAGATCAAGTCAGTGAACGACATAAAACCCGAATCAATGAGAGTCCGTCTCCACTATTGTCTCCATTTACACCATTTCTTCAAAATTTAACAGAAAACGAGTTGCGATCGACATCGCGCTCACCAATCCTCCAAACTCTTCAAAAGTATGTCTAATTTTATTTGAATATTTTGGGTCAAACTTTTCAATTTAAATTACATTACAAATGTTATATTCACTTGATTTCACATTCAATTAATGTTTATCCAATTGTTGTATTTTATTTTAAATCACATTTTGTTTATTTATTTGATTTATTTGTATTGATTTAATTTTGTTTCGAAGTTGTAATATTTGGTCACAAAGTCATCCACCATATAGTGCACCCACACATGAGTCCGAGATTGAGAACATTGAGTGAGTCTTATTTTGGCCACATTTTGTGCTAAACTATCACTTTATTTAAGTGATAATTAGTTTTGAATGCATTTGGTTTGCTTTTTTTGCATGTGATTTAGTACTAGAAAATATAATTGTCGTAAACCACAGCATATCGTAGTTTTTTGTGGGCTTTAATTGGTGTCAGTTTTGAATAAACTTTTATTTTAAAGTGATTATTAATATAAATTTATTTGCATTAAAGATATGTCACACAAACGCCTATAGAGAATTCGAGACTTCTTCATGTGTTATCAGATTTAGTGAAGACATTCATTGATACTGAACATGATATCCAAAAGCATTTAATAGATATGGGAATAGATAATAGGGAGCGAACCAACAAAGAAGAATTACTCCAAAGTTTTGTTTCACTCAATGAAGACGTCAATGAAAGGCTGGAGGAGACGAAGGAGTTGTGCGAAGACGGACCTGATTTGACTCCCAATTCAAATGCAATGTATTACACGCCGCCATCCGAACGTCATAATGAGGTTGAGATGGAAGAAGATGTGGTGTTGGGCGCCAGTAGACGACTTCGCACTGCTGTCGATCGCATTCTGAAGCTATTGAGTGAAATTGTGTCGACACAACAGGAACACGACATTAGTTCTGTTGTGAAGAAAAATGAAGAACTTTTAGCCGAACTTAACGAAGAGTGTGACCGACGGAACAAATTGTCGGCTCAATTGATGCAATTTGAGGATCGGGTTAAAGGTCTTGAAAAAGAGAAGACATCTCTTTGTGAAAAACTCATTGATTACAACGAAATGAAGCGACAGATGGAAACAACAAGAACTAAACTTAATGAATATGAGTTGGAAAGAGACAAATGGCTTAATGATAATAAACGTCTTGAAGATGAGAAGAGTTCGTTCGCTCAGGGATTACCGCAGCTTCAGAAAAGTAAGTGCTCTAACGTTACGGTATTGGACTTTATTCTGTTTATACTTTCATTAACTTGTGGTGATTGGTATCTAATTAATACATTTCGCATTAAATATAGTCTCTATAAATAGCACTGATATATCTGCACAAAACACTGCACTGTTGACAAACCCAGGTTTGTTTTGAAATGACTTTTTATTCTGCGGGTTATTTCCATATTATTGTTGATAACATGTATTAATACGTTTGTTTTTTGGGTAATAATGATTGAATCACAGAATTGGTTGACGATAACGAAGCTCTTAATAGTGATGTGGTTCAGCTACAACAGGAACGGATCAAACTTTTACAACGAATGCATACTTTGACTCTTGAAAGTGAGACACTTAGGAGTGAAAGAGACGACATTCTTGATGACAAACGCCGTGAATGTGAGGACTTTGTCGCTCAGATTGAAGCCAACGAGAAGAATATACAGAGTTATCGTAAGTTTATTGACGAACAAACCCACGAACGAGAGCTTGAAAGAGATGAATATCACAAAGAATTGGTTGCTTTAACCGAACGGCTTAAAGATAAGGATAAAAATGAATCAAAATTAAGGTCTCGTTTGGAAGAAATGGAAACTCAAATGAGTTGTTTAACTGAAGAAAAGTGTTTTAAAGAGAAACAATTAAATGAATGTAACATTCAATTAAAGAGCGCTAACAACGAGATCACAGAATTGAATGCAATTATCAAACAAATGGAAAGAGAGAGCGACAGAAGCGGTCAATCAGAGAAGAAGTTGAAGTCGAAAATTGATGGTTTGAATGAAGCGCTCGAACTTCAGATTAGAATCAACGAAGAATCGCAAAATGAAAGTATGGCGAACAATATATTGGAACAAATCACTTCGAAAACACATCTTCTGCAGAACACTCTCGGATCAGTCCAGTATGAGAGCGAATCAGAAGAAACATCTCTCGAGTGTTCCTATGCAGACGTAGCAATTCTTAGTGAAAAGTTAAATGCCTTAAACGATTGTATCGACAAATTACTTGTTCAGAACAAAAGTCTTAAAAATGATTTACAGCTCATTAAAAGCGAAAAGAATTCAAATTTTGATGAATTAATTAAAGGAAAACAAAGTTTAGAAAGAAATTTGACTGAAATTCAGAGATCTAATGAAATACTGAAAGAAGAACTCAATACAAAGCACTTGCAATTGAGTGCACTTAAGTCCAGACTAGAGTCATCAATGGATTCATCAGATATGAAGTTTATGTTTGAAGAAATGCAGAATAAGTTGATAACTGAAGAGCAGAAGAATAAAAAGCTTGATTTCGAGATCATTTCTTTAAGACAACAAATTGATGATAAAAACAATAAAAGTTTGCAATTAATGAATGAATTGAATGGTCTTAAGCGTCAGTTAAAAACAATAGATTCGGAGAAGTATTCAATCGTTAGAGAGAACGACGATTTAAGACTCAAATTAAGTTCAAAGGATGCAATACTTTTAGCAATTAGACAAAATGCCGACGAAAAGGTATTTGCATCCAAACAACTGGCTGAACAAATGGAGAATTACAAGCAAACTATTGAATCGTTTCAAAACGAGAACTCAAAACTTGTTAAACTGAATGAAGACTTGAATTTAAGATTTGGTACAAATGATGTGATCGTGAATTCAATGAAAGAACGAATAGAAGAGTTTGAAACAAAAGAGTTTAAATATTTAGAGACAACTGAGACGTTAAGTAAAAAGTTGAAAGTTTTAAATCGAGATAAAAGCCATTTAACCAAAGAAAACGCAGAACTAAAGGCTAACTTAAGTTCTGTAAACGCAGTTCTCCTATCACTCACCGAACAAGTCGACCAAAAAAATGCCAAAACTTTAAAACTCATGGAAAAAGTTAATTCTTTGAGCAATAAATTGAAAACATTTGAATCGGAAAAGTTAAAGTCAGTTACAGAAAACGATGAATTGAAGTCAAAATTAAGTCATTTTGAGAAAGTTATTCACGATTTGAAGTGTCAGATCAGTGAAGAACAGATCAAATCGTTACGACTTATTGAAGAAATAGAGTCATTGAAGTGTCGGCTCAAAGTAATGGAGTCCGAAAAGGATAGACTTTTAAAAGAAAATTCTTCATTAAAAGCTAAACTCAATTCAAACGACGAAATTGTGAATGTTTTGAAGCAGCAGTTGGAAGAGAAAAACAATAAAATAAAACATTTAAATGAATTGATTGACAAAATGAAATCAAATTTTCTACGATTTGAAAGCGATAATAGAGATCGAAGAAGAGAAAAGTCAGTCTCCAGTTCGGGAAAAGTATTTCAAATTCATTCAGAAAAGAGTGTCGAAGATGAGGATCGATTGAACGGCATTTCAACGCAGTTATTGTGGAAATTAAAGCGAGTTATTAGTCATAAGAATGCTTTGATTCACCAAAAGAAGTATTTGCTTCACGTATTGGGCGGCTTTCAGTTGACAGAAAAGGCAACTCTAGCCCTATTAGCCAATATGAACGTAACAGGTATTCAAACGTTTTTACAATTTATAAATTTTGTTATTGAATTAAACATTTGTGTTAATTAGTAGACGACGAACTACCGATCCCCCAAAGCGGCAAAACACGTTTCCGAAGTGTAGCCTATTGTGTGATAGCCATCACACGCATGAAGATATTGGTCCGCAAATGGAAGTCTCGAAATCACAATAAAAGTTTGAAACCAAATGTTTCCAAAACAGTCAGCACTAACTCATTGGGTGCCACTAATGAACTACAAACCGATTCTACTTTACAAGAGTTTGTCAATCGTTTACAACGACTTCACGACACACTCGGCCTCAGAACCGGACAAATATGAGTGTCCATTGAGTCCATTCGCTAACATATGTTTGCATTTCTTAACCAAAAATAACTATTTATACATTAATGATAAATATATTTTATAAATAATTTTAGTTTTAATAACACAAACAAAAAAGAGTTAATAAAAAAGATTTTATTGTTTTATAGAAATGTTTTTTGAATCTTATTTACAAATCATTTGAGTGTTAATTATGATTGAATGCAATGGAAGAGGTGGACGAGAATGAAGTGCCCGACGATAATGAGTTCTGATTGGATATAGAAGTCTTGATCTTCTGAAGTAATTCTCGTTTAACCGAATCGGGAACCGATTGGCGAGCCTTAGGAGTAACTTCTTGTATGAGTTTGTCTAATGTGATGTTCTCTACGCCCACATCGCGCACCACATCCTTGCACTGCATCACCACCTGATCCTTCCACCCGCACTCCAACAGTCGTGTCCGCAATAATTGGGTCAATTGCTCCCGTTCTCCAGATTCCACCAAATTCTGACCAATCAATCAATTCATCACACATTCATCACAATTGTTAACAAATCTGTATTTACCTGTTTAGCGATGGCTAACATCCGGTTGTTTTTAATTGATTCAGACATCACTTCGCAGATGTGCCACAGATTTGTGTATAAAAATTAAGCCAAAATACAAACAAAATTGATATCAAATTAATGTTACAAACAATTGAAATGATAATCAAATGTCCACTCAATTCAACAAATTGTTGTCTTTATTGTGGAAAACATTTCAAACAATAATTTGAACACAAATTACATTACTTTTTATTAAACTTTTGATTTAAACAAATTTCAAACACATTTTGTATTTAATTTAATTTATAATTATTTTAAACACAAATCAAATAAATTTAATTATTATTATAACATCAATTAATTTAATTAAAAGTTTAATACAAATAATTAATATTAATTAGTATTTTGTATTACAAGACGTTATTTTGTGAAACAAATTAATTATTGATTTTTTTGAAACATTTTTTTTTTATGTTTTGTTTGAAAACAAATTGTGATTTACTTTTAAATCAAATCATAACTTAATTATATTTTTGTGTTTTTGATTTGAATCTGAATTGCATTTAAGTTGCGGTCAAACAGTCATTGGTTGACATCTAATCCGTGAGAAAGAGATGTCTAACGATGGCCTGGATCTCGGGTTTCTGTACCGGACAATGAGTAAGTGATTGACATAACCGTGTGATTGGTATTGAATTAAGACATTGTTTGCCAATCAGTTGAGAGGGACCCCAAGAAACGCAAAGTCAAACCCGTCGAGAGTCTGATATTTGCCACAGATTTGGATGAAGATGATAGTGACAGCGATGGGGAATATGTTCCCAACGATACCGTCGATGATGACGACGATATCGATGACAAGTCCAGCGATTCCAACGATAAAAGCTCTGATAATGACGACGACAGCGATGACAGCGAGAAGTCAAATAAAGACACGAAATTGAAAGCCAAGAAGTCATCGGATTTGGCGGCCATCAGCGGTCACAGGACTCCTCCGCGACAAACGTATAGCACGACTGCTATACTTGTCTGTAGTGTATGTTTAGGAGACATCTCTCGAAGCGATGATGAGATCGTTGAATGCGATTCTTGTGGTATATCAGTACACGAGGGATGTTATGGTATTTGTTCTGATGATACAGAATCAGTTCATTCCAATACATCTTCGGCGTCCACTGAGCCCTGGTTTTGCGATCCATGTCGGGCCTGTGTCTCTAATCCGGTCAGTTTTACTCTTAAGTTTACTATTATTTTTGTATTTATTTGTCAATTATTTGAAAGTATTGCGAATTGTGTCCAAATTCTGGCGGAATATTCAAAGCCACAGATGTCGGACGGTATGTCATTTGGAGATCAATATGTTTGTCTCATATTTACAATGAGTTTAAATTAAAACTATAGTTGGGTTCATATGGTGTGCGCGCTATACATACAAGGAGTTGCTTTCAGTGATGTTACGCGACTGACAGGACTAACACTCTTTGAATTGCCGTACTCTCGATGGGGTCTTAAAGTAAGAAAGTATATGCGTTTGAATGCATTTACTTGTATTAACTGTTGTGTGGTGTTTGAAGGCTTGCATTCTGTGTGAAGACGACAGACTGAGCCGAACTGGTATTAGTATCTGTTGTGATGCAGGAATGTGTAAATCATATTTTCACGTCACTTGCGCTCAACGAGAAGGACTACTATCTGAGTGTCATTCTGCCGAAGAAGTTGATCCATTCATTGCTTACTGCAAACTACACGCCGACAGATCTACCGTCAAAAGCAAACGACGCAATTGGTTGGCTTTACAGTCCAAGTTTAGGTCAACTTTGAATCCCATTACAAATCAAAGAATTAAACAAAAACTTCTTAAGCAACGGAACAAATGGACCGAAAGTCGGACTGAATTAGAAGGAAAAGTTTGGGGTTTGTATTGATTTGTAAAAATCTATTGTTTTGTTTTAAAATTGTTTACTTTATATTCGCGTTATATTCAGTTCCGACTCAGAAAATACCGCGACTTTTGCAGACGTGTCCGTCAATTATGAAAAGATTGATACGAAAAGCAGAACTGTTAGGACTGAGCCCTCAAACACATATTGTGTCCCATGAAGTGGGAGATGTACGGCGTAAATGGCACGTTCCGCCCGCCTTCTCCCTTGAATATATCAGCTATTATATCGGTTTGCATTCAAACTGTTTAGCATTAAATCAATTTATTTGTTGACTTTCATATCAAATTCAGACCGAAATAATAGGATGTTTTCAATGCAAAAGCGTTCCGATGAACTCATTGTTCAGAACAATCAGCTCAAAGAAACTGAGAAAACTACGAGAATGTCTTACGATAAGGTTTGCTGTCATTAAATTTAGTACCATATTACCAGAAATGGGAAAAAGTAATGGAAACGTTTTATTAATAAAATGGTTTTTATTGAACAGTGCGTTCAAGACTTGGATCAAATTAAAGACGAAACCGATAGTCTGAGAACTTGTGTTAAAAGCTATTTTAATATTTTGAACCAATTATCACAACAAACCATTCCTTTGCCTAAAATTTTGGAGACAATTGAAGCGAACAGAAAAGAAAAGTCAGATTTGAATGAATCGAAAACGAGACAGAGTTCTGTCATTGAGATAGTTGAGTGTGGAATCTGTCACCAAACCAAAGACCAGCACCAGTTAGCGTTATGTGACTCATGTCATCTCTATTATCATCTGTATTGTCTCGACCCACCTCTCACTCGAATGCCCAAAAAGACCAGATTTGGTGGATGGCAGTGCTCTGACTGTACTGAACAACAGGATAATAGTACTCAAGACAGCGATAACGAAGCCAGCAATCAGTCGACAGCGACAGCTGTGCCGCGAAAACTACGAGAACATGTGAAGGGACCCGACAAGTTTGAACCTGACTATTCTCCTTCCACTTCCAATCTATCCATTACATCCAAATTATGGCCAAAGAAGAGAAAACTAGGTTCAGGTTCAGCCAAAAAGAAGAGCAAAAAACTTAAAACAGACGACAAAAGCGATACAAATGAGAGTAAAGTCGAGCGAAGATCTCACAGAACACAACGTAAGCAAATTGAAAACGAAGAAGAGGTTTGCTTTAAATGCAATCAAATGGCTTCCATTAAAGAGCGGGTTCAGTGAGTGGTGTCTTATATTCTTCTTTAAACATGTATTTATTAAACGACATATTAATTGCTGAAAATTTGCATTAAACAGATGTGATAATTGCCGCAACAATTATCACTTTAGTTGTTTGGATCCACCCGTAAAGAAGACTCCTAAACAACGGGGTTATACCTGGTATTGTCACAACTGTGACCAATCGGTTTGTCTAATACTTTATTTTTTTTAATGTTTATTTCATTAATTGTTAAACAATTTGTTTATTAAATTGAATGACAGGATGAAGAAGAAGATGAAGAGGACGAAGAAGAAGAAGATAATGGAGATGAAGGTGATCAGGAAGATGATGATGTAGAGGGGGAAGATGATAATGACTCGGATTAAGTAATCGATTCTTGCTAATTTATAAAGTACTTAAATGTTTACCAATTATAAAATTAATATCATTATAAATTTATGTTTTCACTCATTATCCAGAATAGAGATAAATTAGTGTTTAATTTCAATACTTAACTAAAATGTCTTTTTTGTATAACATTTATATAACTATTAAACTATTAAATTATAAAATCCGAGTGAAGGCTTATCTCAGGGTTTAACTTCTAATCATAAGGAGTGATTTGAAAATGTAATGTTTGGTCCAAAAAAAACTTGTCCATTTAATTTGCTAATTGATTTCAATTTTTAATATTTGAATAAATATTTGTAAATATAAATGCAATTTATAAATAATGCGCTAATAATAAGCGGCTAATTGGTTGACCAATAAGTTGTATATGTGTCAGAGTTGTGGGCGTTTTGCGAGATTAACACAACTTTGAGTGTACACTCAAAAGACTGTATCAATGAGTGATGGCTTATGTTTTGATGATAGCATTGCACTCACAGTCTGTATTGTAAGACTTGTTTTACAAAGTGTTTTGAATTACATTTAAAGTTTGTTTCAAATGAATGAATGGTTTAAATGAAATGTATTTGATTTGACACTAACTATTGAGAAGATCATCAATGGCTCGAAACACTTCCATCAGTTCAATGATTGGTAGCATTAAAAGCAATAAAAATACATTTAAGACTTACGTTGATTTGGGAATCAATTCAGACACCAAATCAGACATTAAAGAAGATGCGGTCAATACGGATGAAGTAAGTGTTTAGTTGATGTGTTGATGTGTTTAACATTATAATGTTAATGAATGTTTGGTCAGATGTGGACCACTTTGGACGAGAACGGGGTTACCACCGATTTGGGCAAAACTAGACGCAACTCTTGGCTATCAATGGACTCGAGAGAGCGAAGAGCTGTGAGCCGAAGCACATCCTCACCATTGAGTGATACCATAGAAGGCGTCAATTACTTCTACTCTCACACCAAACATATGACCGGTATTTGCGGTCAATTGTCGCTCAATACCAATGCATTAATGTTCTTAAGCTATACGTCAGTTCACATGGACGACAAGTATCACCAAACCATTACCTCTTTGTCACAATTCATACCATTTAATAGCGAAAACTCGTCTAAATTTGAAATTGATTTGTTGGCCATCGATCAGCTAAAGGACTCAATTGACAGTAACTTCATATCAATGACTGTCTTTTGCTGTAACTTTCGTCGCATTAGTTTCCAAATGAAGAATTGCGATCAAACCAAACGGTTGATCCATACAATCAACAATCAATCGTCTAATTGCATTTACCGACAGACATCCAAACTGACCAAATCATTGAAAGATAATTACAGTTACGTATTGACCGCCGACTGGAACCAATCGGAGAGTTATTGGAAGGATTGCTATAAACTAAGACTAACGCAAATCAATGAGAACTGCCAGTTGTGTGACAGTCTTCCGCCCACTTTTGTTGTGCCCAAAGTGATCACCGATCAGTTACTCACGTCTGCCATCTCTACGCAAATGAGAGGACAGAGGGTTCCTATCGTTGCCTATCTATACCCACAAAATGGCAATTTATTGATCAGAAGCGCTGCTTTTGATAATTACGATGATTTAAACTCATTATTAAAAGATTTGGTGACACCTTTGCGTCAAATTAATGTCGATTTACAACTACCAACGCTTCCAGTTGTGGAACAAAGTTATGATAAATTAAAAGAAGTTTGTTTTCAACGATATTCCGGCGAAGATTCAAGCGGTTGTATCGGCAAAATTGGCAAATGGATCACTTGTGTCAACTCAACCCTTAAAGTGGTGGCACATATTGTCCCAATCATTACAAAGGAAGCATCGGTTGGATTAGTGGAAGACATGGACAGAGATTGGAATTGTGTTATGTGTTCATTAGTTCAGATAATGATTGATCCCCGAAGACGTACATTCAGTGGCTTTGAGTCTTTAATAAGTAAGGAATGGCTTTACTTAACTGGTTTGGCGTTTCGTAAGAATAGCCCCCGAAATGCCAATCATATTCTGTTCACACTATTTCTCGACTGTGTTTCACAATTAATATTTCAAAATCCATACGATTTTGAATTTTCATCATTTTATCTCATTTATCTGTTTGACTGTCAATACACACAACCGTCGATACCATTCCAACGAAACTTCGGAAAGGCATCCAAAATGAGTACCGATAGTCCGCCCATTCGGCAAGGCTTGCCTATCAATCATGTAATGCTCATAAAGAATCCAATGTATAAGCGACACAAAACAATTGTCTTGAAATTGAATGCACACATCAGTAAAACCGAGTTTTGGTCGGCGCTATACCTGCGCTGGCAATCCAAACCCAATTTAGAGCACTTATCTGCCTTTGAAATCATTTATTTAAATGAATTGCAATCAAAAAACCAATTATAAAGTTTGTTATAAACAAATGTTATCCGTAAAAGTATTTATAAAAAATCAGTTTTATTAACAATATATTTACATAATTATGCAAATGTTTTGTCTACTTATATATAATTTAATAATTGTTACAAAATTATATATAATTGTAATTTATATAATTAATTAATACAAATATAAATTTTTATTTATTATTAAAACAAATATTATTTACAAATGGCTTTAATGAGTAAATTATTTGGAAATTCAGATAATAAAGTATTTTTGACATGATTTGACTGCAAACACATATTACAAGAGTATGAGATGATTATGATTTGTGCCAATCGGTCGACCAATTCTTCATTACTAGGTCTTTGAGAGATAGTTGTGGCCAAATCTATCACCAGTTGATTAGACAGTGCCTGACATTTGCGCTCTTCAATCACACTAATGATCGCCAAATGAAGATCAGAGTCAACCACACCGTCCAGTAGTGAGAAGCGTATGGATGCGTTCAGAACCAGTTGATTGTCGCCGATGACAGTCACCAAAGTATTCAACCAATGAGTTAATTGTCTTTTGGTGATACCATTGCCAACAAAATAGCCTTTACTTATAAAAGCGGCGCAAAATTGCGGTGAATCTGTCGCTAAACTGGCGTCCAGTTTGAGGCCAGTGGACAGCGAGAGCCGATCGCAAGAGAGCACATAAGTGGCCGTACAGTCGAGCAACTCTTGGTTTCGTAAATTAAGTGCCAAACAAATCAATTGTGACATCAGATTGGCGTGTCTTTGGCTGAGTGGCCACGAGAACAGCGTTTTGATGAACTGCTGGCTCTCATTAGCGCTCGTCATATGTTTGACAATTTCAGACAAATAGTAAAACAAATACAATCTTTCGATGCACTTGTCTTTGCCATCCATTTGGGCCAACAGTTTGTGCGCCAACTCGACCGCCGATGAAGTGTTGGACGCACTCGAAGACGTGTCATCGAAACGGTAGGTCGAGATTATGTATGTTAACGTGTCTCGGATCTGACTAAACAGATCCATCCCTAACTGCACTGCAAATTGACCAAAAATATCAAAATAAATTGTATGCAAAATGTTGACAAACAATGCATTCATTGCATGCAATCGTCGACAGAGTGCAACGCAAACGCTATTCCACTGCATTTCAAATGCATCTATCATTTGATTTTCTCTCTATCTCTCTCTCTCTCTCTTTCTCTCTCTCTCTCTCTCTCTTTAGCTC
>JAQIWK010000810.1:0-13239 GCA_034695265.1 Dissorhina ornata | reverse complement strand
TATAAAAGTTATAAATTATATTTTAAAATAAATAAATATAGTTTTGCTTTTAATGAAATCAAAATATATTTTTATTTTATTATTTATGACTTTAATTTCAATATCAAGTTTAATGTCTGAAATAAATATCATTTATATATAAATATCATTTTTAGCGCAAAATTAATCGTTTGAATCGATAAAAAGTTTTGATAAAAACCTATTATTTAATGACTATTTATCTCTCCATAAGATTTATTCATTTCGTTATAAATGAATAATACAAACATTTATTTTGCTTTCATTATAAATATTATATAATAATAATTAATTTGCAACTAAATATGAAAACAACTTTTTTTCTACACAAACACATATCGACAAAGAGGGAGAGAAAGAAAGAAAGAGAGAGAGAGAGAGAGAGAGAGGGAGAGAGAGAGAGAGTATTATAGATAGTGATGCCTGAACGGGAGGCACCGGTAGTTTGGGTTTTCAAATGCATATACTGTACAAACATTTACAAAGTTATGTTCAAAAATATGATGAGAGAGTATATTATGTAAGCAAAGGGTCACAACTTGTGTACCAAAATCGTGATAGTATTTAAACGGCAACTTTAAAAAAAAAGTCCACAAATAAAATAAACTTATAATAAAAATATTTTAAAATATAATTTGTTAATAATTGTCTATAATTTTTGCCATAAAATTATATAATTATACAGTAAATTGTATAATTTTTTATATTATATAAATCATCTATCTACACATAAATATATAACTATATTTTATTTATTTATTTATTATTAGATTCAAGAAATATTTGTATTTAATTTGTTTTATATTTTATTTAAATATAATTTTAATTTTATAAATATAAATATTAAAACAAAAATTTAAGTTAAGCAATATTTATAACCAATAGATATTTGTTAATAAAATATAATTTTATTTCATAATATTAACTGATATTATCATTAATTATATGCTATAAATATGTATTAATACTAATACATATGATTTGGCATCAATTTATATGATAATAATAATATCAAATGATTGACTATTTTATTAAACAAATTATAATTATAATGTTTTTTGAAAGTTTATTAATTGTAAATATAATCTGAATTCATATCTGCTAATAATAATAATAAGCCATAAATATATAAATTTTTTATTATAATTGTTAATTAATGATTAAAAATAACAAATATATAAATCAAATCAATACTGTTGGACATAAAAATTTAATCTAGGGTAACCACAATACAATAGTATAATATTTTATATAACATTGTATTATCAAATTATTGCTACTAGCTGATTTGAAAACTTTTAATAAGTTCATTATTATTCATTAATTGTCATAAAAAATTTTATTTTATAAATAAATAATTTAAAAAAAAGTTTATTATAGATTTTTAAAAATTATTTTATAAACTTTTCATTAATTCAAATACCTTCTCCATAATAAATATATTTTAATTTAATTGTATTACATAAAAAATAATTAGGTTTAAATACTACAGTTTAAAAATATAGTCATTTTGCTGATAGTGCCAAAATCAATATGTCAAATTCAAACTAAGTTATATAAATTAAAATAAATGTTTAAGTTTACAGTTTTATAAAATAATTGTTTAAAATATTTGTAATATCTATAACTTTTATATATATTAAATTTTAAAAAATAAATATTTCTAAAAATGTATTTTATAAAATATATTATAGCTTATAAATATTAAATTATATTTTAAAGGTTTATGTAAACATTTTTTTATATGTTAAAAATTAAACACTGAAACCTTAGTTTTTATATTTTTATTTAATTGTATTTAATCTACAATATATTTTATATATTACTACACTGGAAAACCACAAACACAACCTACCTTGCCACTAACTCTCATGAAAACAAAAAATATTAAAAAACAAACTTTTATTGTTATTTTTTATTGTTGATTACATTAAAATACATTTTATTTTGTTATTTTTTTGCAGCCGTAAGTGATATACAAAGCTGACTGTCTATACGACCAAAACCTTTTCAAAACTATTATATTATAACAACAAACTAATGGCATAACCGATCAGTTCCTATCAGGAACTGTAGGGCCAGTCGTTTAGACCCTCAGAAAAAAGCCATCACTACTTCACTTCATATACATAATACCTGTTCCCCATTACACCACATCTCCATTACATGAAAAACTAATATTATAAATGATTTTTTAGTATTTTTTTATTAGTATTTATTTTTTTAGGATAGGAATGCAATTTGATTTTATATATAACCATTAATTTGCAATAATTCCTGCACTTGTCTTATAAAATATATATTTAATGTCGATATTTAAATTTTGCATTTCGACTAGTCTAGTATATGATCTAGTTCAATTTAGTCATTGGTTCAATTTAGTAGTTGGTTGTATATTAAATCACCAACATATAAAAAAATACACTGTTCATTAAAACGAGTCAGGAATTGGCAATTTGTTTTAGTAATCATTTTTAAGGCTAATATATATTGCAATCATATTTAATATATAATTGTAAATATATTTTATATTTCATTTTCATTTCAGGTACTTGTGTTGATATCTGTTATGAAATTTTTGAAACTTTTTTGAGTTATTGTAAAAAAAATTTTAACATGTAGTATAAAATGATTTTTATTAACTAGCTAAATTTACAAAACAGTTATAGACTAATTTTATTTGTTTATAATAACTAGGGTTTTATGGGTTTGGCATAAACCCAATGCTAAATACATTATTATTAATAATATTTAAAAAAAATAAATGTTATATATTTAAAAAGATAAATATATATAACATATTATATAATTAATCATTATTTTAATTTCTAGTTTTACTACTAGTTTTGATGATAGACTACTCAATCAAAACTCATACAAAATAACAAAAAAATAATTTTATGTAATTTTAATTTAAATACAACCAAAAAAATAACTTTCATTTTCATATAATTTGTCTAAAAATAAAATATAATTTTTATTATTATTTAAATAACATTTATATTCATAACAATTATAAACAATTTATAACGTGATTATCGTTGAGATGAAGAGAGAGAGAGAGAGAGAGAGAGAGAGTAAAAAGAGAGGTAAATCAGTCATCCAAAAGTTAGTTTTACACAAAAAAATTGATTAATTTAAAACCAAAGTATAAAAAACAAATATATGTTTTTATATAATGGCAAACCTATTGGGACCACCAAAAAAAACCCAACTAAACACATATACCTATAAAATAAAATAAATGATAATATATTTCTAATCACTGATTGGGGAGTAATTTGTGATCAAAAAATCAAAAGAAATAAATAAATATATAAAATATATATCAAATTCAGTTCAATGGGTGGCCAATAATTTATTTTATTATATAAACGTCTCGTTATTTTATTTTAAAAAAGTTTTTAAAAGTTTTTTTTAGTCAAAAGAATTATTACATATAATTAGCGATGTATTTAAAAAATGCCATTTTTAGGATCACTTTTAGTGCCTATTTATCTTCAATTTGCAATAAAATACTGTTTATTTTATTTTTGAAAGTGAAAGTAAAAACATTTTTTTAAATAACTACTGTTTATCATTAAACTATTTATTTTGTTAAATATTTTATTATAAATTAATTACAGCAAACATTATTTTATTTTCATTTCATATTTTAAATGTATTATAATTTAAATTTTATATTTATAGTAAATATATTTTTAAAGTTTTATTTCAAATACTATAATTATTTATTTTGAAATTTTATTAATAATATAATTTTAAATTAATATATTTAATTTTGGTTTAAATCTAATATATTTTTATAAAATTGTATTGTTTTCAATATAAATAATTAGTATTTAAAACTAAAATACAAATTTAAAAAATAATTTATATAAAAACAAATAATTAAACAATTATATAATTAAAATTATATTTAAAAAACTATATATAATATAATCATTGATTTATTCATTGCAGACAAATATTTTTAAAAATATAATTTTTAACAAAATATACATTTCATAACCAAAAGGCACTGTAATTACATAATTAATGCAAACTTTGACACAACTTCTCCTTTTTTATAAATATATAAATGCTTTCAAAACCAAACATTTCACTAAAAACAACCAATCCTTACAACACAATATGACTTATGAAACAAAATGCAATTTATTTTTAGTTATTATTTATTGCTTTTGAATAATAATAATAATATATTTATAATATCTGTGTTTTGAAAGTTTAATTTTTATCAAAACTTTCAATATTATTAGCGTAGTTTTATTCAAGTCTTGTGCATGTTTTTTGACAAATTGGTTATAATTATTAGTTAAATATTTTGTTTTTTACCGAGAGGCTTTTATTATCAATCAAGTATTCATTGATTCATATATTATATATTTTTGGTAAATGATTTATTTGATTGTTAAATTTGCGTTAAATATTTTGTATTTTAGTTGATTGATTTGAGATATATTTAACTCATTTTACTCTCTCTCTCTCTCTCTCTCTCTCTCTCTCTCTCTCTCTCTCTCTCATCCAAACCTATACTGATTGAGACGGAAGTTATATTTTATACAATATTTTTTTTACTCATTAGTTATTAATTACTTTAAAAAAACTTTTGTATATTAAATGGTTTTACATTAAAATACCTTTTCATATGTATATAATATATTTTAGATACAAATGTATTGAATATGTGGTAAACACTACTGGCTATACCTGACGCTCCCTTTCAAAACCTAGTGATGAATATCCATAAGCCATACAATTATCAGTAAATGTAATCAATAAATAAGTTATTTAAGACATTTTGTTTTAAAAATATAATTTTATAATAATAAATTAGTGAATGAATACTAATTTTGTTTTGTTTTAAAAGTAAACTGGTTTAATAAATTTAATTACAAACAATTACATATAAAAAAAAGTGAAAGTTATTTGAATTTTAAATATAACAATAAATAAATATTAACAGAGACAATAATATCTATGATATTTCCCATAAACAATAACAATAAAGTAAATTAAACTTTTAAAAATAATTATAAATAACAAAAAAAATTTTTTTTAATAAAGTGATATTTACAGCTAAACATTATTTTAAAATCTATTATTATTATAAATAAAATAATTTATTGATATATATTTTGCCATGTTATTTTATAAAACTAAATCAATTTTCAAGCTAACTTGCAAAAGTTTACTATATTAGCAATAATCTAAAACTAATTAAAACAACTTAAACTAATAATTATTAGATGCTAGATTAAACAATCTTATAAATTATTCAAGACTAAAATAATTAAGCAAAAGTCTTAATTAGTTTATACATAAGTTTTTTGTGTCTGAATTTACGTGATCATTTAAACATTAAGCAAGATTATTTTTGTTATTGTAGTTTGAAAATTATATATATTAGGGTTTAATGAAGTATAAGTCACATCAATATAAGTCACATAATCATTGAAAATACAATAAAATAAAAGACAAAAAATAATAATAATAATAACAAAATAAATAAAATCTCTTGTTTTTTAAGAGTTTGATTCACCACTTAAGATGACAAACAGACAGACAAATATACAAGTAATATGTAATACTTTTTTGATATATACTAACAAAAAAAGCACTCATTATTAAGTCTAACTTTTAGTTAATACTGTAAACTGTAAAGCACTGTAAGGAGGGAGGGAGAGAGAGAGAGAGAGAGAGAGAGAGCGAGCGAGACACAAATCCCTATTCTCCAGAGAAGTAATAACAAAAATATACAAAAAAAAAGTAGGAATTAATACATAAAAAAAATATTAAACAAAATGTTTATTATTAACTAAAAGTCTGTAAAGTATTATAGAAAAAATACATACGAAAAGTCTAATTCCTATATAAATACAATAGGGATTACAAATACAGACTTTTCTTTTTGCTAATAATAGGTGAATAGCTTGTATAAAGTATTTATATAGCAATTGATTTGACGATTATATAGTAAACTGTAAGACAATTCTTTAAATAACAAGGTATTATATATAATATATAGTAGATGTACCTAGATTATTATTTTTATTACAATAATATGTTTGATTTATTCAAGTTATTAAAGTTATAAAAAATAGTTATTGTTTTGATTGGAAATTATATTTCAAATTATAAATTATATAAAAATAGTATTAATGGACCGAAAATTTTCTACACAATTGATAATAAATTTTTTGAGAGAGAGAGAGAGAGAGAGAGAGACTAAAAAAGTACCCAAAATAATGATTGAACTCATTGTTTGGTCAATTTATCTGATTATAGTCTACATGTAATTCACTATACATTTTATATACACAAAACCAATAGCCATCACACATAGCCGGGGGTGCATCACATGTTCACTACTATTACTATACTTTTCATCACACATTTCGCATCCCATACCTCCCAAGTCATACCAAAATACACCAAACAATCAATAAAAATAGACAAAAATTTGTAGATTTTCTGTGTGTTATTGGGTATATGTTGTTTGAGTCACAAAACATATTTGACATGAATTGGGTTCACAAAACTAAAACTATAAATTGATTGACAAAAAACATAATAGTAAAACATTTCTCTAACTAACGAACTCAGAGACATCCCAAAGGTTTGTTTTTGCGATCAAAAAAAAAATCTTGGATCAGCTCTTGTATTTGTTATATATTACTATTGCCATACAGTTTAATTGGTATATTTATGTTAGCTAGCTAAGTTCACAATATACTTTTTTTAAATGCATTATTAAATCTTACAAAACAATATTTAATATCTACTTAAAAATTATGTAAAAAGATATTTATATAATAATACACATTTTAAAACAATTTACATTTAAATGGCAACTAAAATATTAATTACAAACACATTTTTTTAATTATCAAATTATGATTTTACGTTAAAAATATTAATATATTTATAACATTGTTAGACCACTTGTCGACCCCAACACACACACATTCATAGTCAATATAACGGTGCAAATAATGGGTGGAAATAATGTTTTGTATTTGAATTTTGTATTCATTTGTAATACAATTGCAATACAAAACTACTCTATACTATTGGAAGCGTTTAGAATACAGTGTTGTGTCTATAATACCATTCCTCCTATTCATCCAACTTCTGGCACCGCATTTCACAGTCACTTCACATTCGCATTGCATGTGATCTCATCTTTAATTGCAATTTGCACTCCAGTCTTGTCCTCCACTACTATAACACTATATAACACCATATATACCATCCCTTTCCATCTCCCCTTCCTCTCACTTCTTCCCTTATTCTTCTTCGGCATTAAATCAATGCAACTATCGTTTCAATGCTTTCTCAATGCTCTCTCTCTCTCTTTCTCTTTGTATACTTAATATATTAGTAATTATCGGAAGCATAGCTACAATAAAAAGAGTAGAGTAAAGAGAGAGAGAGAGAGAGAGAGAGAGAGAAAGAGAGAGAGAGAGAGAGAAAGGCGTAGTGAGAATAGGAAGAGGTTTGTGCGTCTGATAATAGGATGTGTGTGGTGTGTGTGCGGACGTGCGGGCGCGTAGTGAATATCTATACAGCGTATATACCCGGCTGTGTTGCCGACCATTGACTTAACTAGATTTTTGTAGTCTATATAAATTTCGTACCGATGAGAGACCAGTCACTTATCCATTCAATTGTTATGCATTTAAGTGTAAATTTTAGATTAATATTTTATTGAATCTAATTTAATATACAAAAAAATTAAGTGCACAAAATATTAATTTTAATAGATTTAAAATCTAAAATTAAATAAATGGCAATGTTAAATATACGAAAATATTTACAATGCATTTGTTGTTATTATTATTTATTATGTAAATAATATTGCTATATTATTTTGTAAAATTTATTTTAACAAAGTTTTTAATTATTTAAAATAACTTATTTATAAATAAATAATTATTTTATAATAAAATTGATTTATGATTAATAAAATTGACGATGTTTCTTGCAACCATATTATATTAATTTACATAACCAAGTATAATAGAAAATATATTAATAATTAGGTTTACAGTTTTAATATAATAATTATTTTGAATATATAAATTTAGTTAAATAAATATTTACTATTGGTTTTAATTAAATTGATTTATCCACAATTTGTTGATTCAATTAATCTTGTTATTATTAAATTAAAATTTATATAGTATATTAAAAATGACATATTAGAAATATATTATTATAAGTATACATAAATTAGTTTCAGCATATTTAACAAACTCTTATGCATAAATAATTTATTATTTATTTACTACAATATATTATAGTAAGTTAAGTTACAAATGTGTTTATCTTTCTATTAAATAAAAAAAAATACAAAATAAAGACAATACTTGTATTAGTTTTTTGAACTACAAAACCATACAATACATATACTGTATAACTACTCCATACTAACTAATACTTAAATAAAAACCCGCATTCAATGAACGTCCAGTTCATTAGATTTTATTTGCGGATTCATTAAATAAATTTACTTTAACTCTCTCTCTCTCTCTCTCTCTCTCTCTCACTCTCTCTCTCTCTCTCTCTCTCTCTCTCTCTCTCTCTCTCTCTCTCTCTCTCTCTAACTCTCAAAGCACTCACGCATTGTCTTATAAATTGTAAACAGATTGCTGTGTGAACGACTTTGTGATGAATAAACAAAATAAGTTTTGCTGAACACAAATAAATTGTTAACTTTTATTTAATTCAACGGCAGAAAAAGGGTTTTGTATTTTTTTTTTGCTGGTCTTTACTATTATTTCACTCTTTACCAACTTTCTATTATTGTTATTGAGCTTTTTTATTATATAAAAAAAATCTTATGGGTTAAAACAACATAACATTCATACCAATGTAATTATATAAAACTAAATAAATCTACTTATATATATACTATTTGTTACATTATAATATAATAAATATTTTACAACATTCAAAACAAAGTAAATTTTGTTTAATAAACTAAATATATAAATTATTATATTTATTATTGGTCACAATAACAATTGTTTATATATACGTTTGTGATCAGTTAATTACATCTAATAAATCTTATTCAAGCATTAAAGCATAATATTTTTTAAAACTAATAGTTAGACTCGTCCATGTATTTGAAAGTTTTATAATACATTATATTCTGTATATCTTGCACTTTAAGGACTGATTGACTACAACATACACACATACAAACACATTATTCCGGTGCTACACCTTATATATATAAATAATACAAGTTATATATGTATATATAGTTTAGTTTATATACATATAGTGTATATATTGTATGAGGCATATAGACTGTTAGACAATCTATCATTTACCGCATGGAAGGGCACCGGCATATCAAATAAAATTAGTATTCCGGGCATTGACTAAAACATTAGTGGTGAGCACTGGGAGGACTGGCAATGATTCTTGGGGTACCACCATTTGATACACATTTATACACATATCTGGTAGTATACAGTATACAAAATGTATATAAAATACATTATATAATATATTATTAGAATACAATTTATTTGATAGCTTTGCATACGATTAGTATTATTAATATAATATATATTTTTTGGTATTAATAATAATAATAATAATATTTTTAATGATCACAACGAAAGTTAAGTGAGAGTTGAGAGTAATATTTTGTCAGAAATTATATTTTTTTGAGTTTATTTTTGTGATTAATTATGATTACGCGGCCCTCTCTTAAGCAAAGCAATGCAAACACATATGAAAAACATTTAATAATATTAATATTTTGGGACTAAAAAAATCAGATAATTTTTTATTTATGCAAAACTGGATATTTATATATTTTGTATGAAATTATTTCTTGAGGTATAAAAGTGTTGTCAAACTATTTAGCGAGAGATTTTGAATTTGTCTTAAATGTTGGGAGTTTTTCCAGCAATTTATTACCAAAAAGTGAGAAAAATGTTATGTTTATTATTTATATACCAAAAACTTTCGCATAACATATAAAAATTTTATTCTGCGATAAAAACTTATTTATATATTTTGTCTAAAAATTTTATTATAAATTTTTCCCAAATGACAAACAATGGTAAATATTTTAACCTATTGTTGCGACAAAATAGGCAAACATTTCAACGCCAATTCTTGGCCACAAATCACTGCAATTGTAAACAAATATATGAATAGAAAAAATACACAAATATTTTTGTATCAAAAACTAACAGCAAAACATTGTAATATTTTTATGTTTATATTTTTATATAAAAATATATGTCCAGACAGATATATATCACCAAGCAAATATAAATATATATTTCTATATATATATCTGTATATACATAGCATATCACTAGAGTATTGTTTAACAGAATATTCTGTATATATGTATGTATTTGTTGCCAATGTATTCGTGAAAATGTATGAATCATTGGTCTCCTATGGGATATAAAACACTCGAAACGCTATTATTATAATAAATATTGTTTTTCATCGCTTATGCCATAATATCATACATACAAACTATAAAGTACAGTACAGTATCGTAACACCATTATAACCATTATGACAAGAAAAATATGTGTTGCCTTTTTTTAATATGACTACTATTTTACTATAAAATATTTATATTGTTTTATAGGTATTCATAAAAATAAGTTTTGTTTTGCTTTTTCCAAACTCCCGGTTCACCACAAATATTTTGTATATTTTATTGTTTGACTATTTTTAAAAAATAAAAATAATGGTTATTTTACAATTTTATATAAATATATTTATTTCATATTTGTTTTATATATGTGAAAATTTATAATATAATAAACAATAACTGGAAAAGACCTAGAATATAATTCGATTATACAAGATTTGTATTCAAGATTAAAACAAATATGCATATTTAATAATATAATATTAATAACCAAAATCATATAATATATAATGTATATGCACAATACAAACATATAAATTGGCAAATGTATTCAAGGTATAAATTACTAATCTCAACACAAATAAAAAACATAATATACCATACACACACACAAAAAACTAAAATAAAAGTAATATGCCCAGTGTGAATGTGTGCACCGGAATAAAATATATAAATAATATAATAAAAGTATATTATATATATAAAAAATAAAATAACCTGAGCGTGAATATTGTTGGAAATAGGCGTTTCCAAGTGGTATAGCACCGGGCAAATGGTTTTGAATACTAGGGTATTATTCATATTCACATACAAAATATTATATAAAACACATACCGTTATATTCAATCATTTGTTATATTTTATGTCAAAAACTAAATGATAGTATTATTATTTTCATTTTTTTGGTGTATATCAAGTCAAATTTATATACATAAGTTACACATTATAATATGCATTAATGTATATTACAATTATTAATATTATTATTGTTATTAACACAGATCAAAAAACGGGTATTAAATTTATTTGGTCAGGCACATACGCAAAATAATATATTATATAATAGTTTTTGTTTTATTTTGTATTACTATTATTGCATTATATTTTTAGTGTATATCTCATTTAAATATACATTTAAATTTAAGAAACATTTAATTTTGTTTTTTTATGTTTTATATAATATACTGTTTTGTACATACATTTAAATATTATATAAGATAAATAACTTTTTTATTATTATTGTTCATTACATTTAGATAAATGCCATTAGTTTTTGTATGCGAGAGTGTGTTAACTACTATGCAATTAATAGCTTTAAAAAAAGTTATTTAAATAATGGGTTAAAAAGCAAGTGTTTTGCATATTATATAAATTATTAAAACAGCATTTATTAATTAAAAATTAACAAGGTATTAAAATTACAATAATTAGTCTTATTTGTAATTTTATAACATTAAAAAATATAATTAAATATTAATAAAAGTTTTTAAAAAGTAATTAAAATACATTAAAAATTAATGTGTCTTGAAATTAACAAAAGTATTTTATTCAAAAAAATAAAAACTAACTAGATTATAATTTATTTACAAGCTAAAAAATAAATAAATAAACTACATTGTAAATAAAAAATAAAACTAATAATTAATTACCTTTCACAAATAAAATTGTAACTTATATTTTATTCTAGTTTTTATAATATGTTATTTAATTAATTGTGAATTATTTTATTTTTTAAAAATTTGTTTTATTATTAAAATTATTATTATTTATAATTTTATATAAATAAAAACTGTAATATTAATTTAAAAATTTTAATACTATTTAGTTTTAGATAGTAGTATTTAAATATTGGATATTATAAGAATGATATTTAAGTTTTAATTATTTATAGTTTCATAATTACTTAATCATTAATTTAAATTACTTTTATAATTAATAAGTTTTTAAAAACAATAATAAATTTTATATTGTTTTTATTTTGCTTTCAAAGTCTTTCATAAATTAATTTATCAAATAATATCATATATTAAACATAACTTGTGTTACATAAGTATATCATTATAACAAAATTTGAATAAATGTCAAAATATTATTAATTAGCTTAAAGTATTAATTAATTAATCAAATTAATGGTTAATTATAGTTATATTGATTTTGTACCGTATTTTATATATTAAACTAATGTATCTTATATTTATTGAAAAAAACTTAAATTAATATAAATTAGTTAAATTTATACAAAAATGTAAACAATTTTATTGTAATTTTTAAATATCATTATTGTTTGTTAATATTATATTTTAATCAAATAATGTACTAATTCACTTTTTTTATTTAACAAATATTGTTTTAAATAATTTACAAACTGTAATGGCTGTAATAGGACAACAAACATTATTTATTTATTTAATAAATCATATTTAAAATGGGCTGACGGACTAAAAATTAAATATAAATTTGTTTATAATATTATTAATATACAAAATATAAATATATTTTTAATCAAATTTTATATGATTAAAAATAGCCAAAGACAAAGTATAACAATTTTAATTTTAAGTAATTCTTATTAAATATATGATATTGAAAATTTTTATTAATTTTTATAAAATCAATAAAAATTTAACACATGTATTAGGTGTCGGTAAAACATTTGTGACAAATAAAAAACACACAAAAAAAAGAATTTTTTTTATTTAACAAAATAAATATTGACTTTTTAAATGAGTAGCAAATTCTGGCGTTTCTTTTGTGTCGATAATGTAATCAATGATTGACTGAAAATCTTTTTGAAT
>JAQIWK010000809.1:0-13249 GCA_034695265.1 Dissorhina ornata | reverse complement strand
TAATCTGGCAAGATAGAAATTAAAACTAAACTAAATTTGATAAATCAATAAATAAGCTTTAAAATGATACCTTAATTTACTTAATTATTTGTCTAATTCATTACAAAATTAACTAATTACGTTGCCCGTTAACTCTATAGATCACTCTGTAGTTTTATGCTACAAAAATTAATTTAGCATAAATTTAACTTGTATATATTTAATTATACCATTATTAATGAGGTAATTCATAAACATATTTGCAATTTTATTTTTAAATTTTTCAATTATTTTAATAAATTAAATCTATTATTAAATTTAATATTATTTAAATTAGTTTTTGTTTTGTTTATTATATAAAAAGAAATATATTTGAAAAATTAAAATAATAGTTACATAAAAACACAAACCATATCCTTAGATGAGATATTGCTTTTACAAATATTTTCAGCTATTTTCAGTCCTTAAATATATTACCATTTGATTACTTTTTTCTATTCTCTCTCTCTCTCTCTCTTTCTTTCTTTCTTTCTTTCTTTCTATTGAGTATTTACTCTCTCCCTCAATGAAATTTTTGCACATTTTGCACGCAATTTTTCAAACAACACATAGTTTTGACTCCAATATAATATATTGACAATAGTTTTTTGTTGTTGATATTTTGAACTCTCTCTCTCCCTCTCTCTCTCTCTCTCTCTCTCTCTCTCTCTCTCTCTTTCTCTCCCTCTCACTCACTCACTATCAATACTGACTATGCGTTTTTCATTCACTTTACTCTCATCAGTGTCTTTCATTGAAGTCTTTCTTAAAGACATAACTAATAAAAACGGATCGATAAGTATTGCTCCCAAAATCTGGTGTGGATTCAGTGTTTGGGAGTGAATGTAATGCAATGTAATGTTGTATTGAAATAAAAAAAAGGAGGAATGCATTGGCTTTTCATACAAACATTATTATATTTAGTTTCACGCAATGTATTGCCTAACAATATCCTAAGATATATGAAAACATAACAACAAAATATAAATTAGATTTATTTCTTTTCATCATTTTTTCATCAATTATTTTATTTTCGGTATATTTTTTCTGTTCATATATTTTTTTTGCTTTAAATTTTGTGGTCAAATGCATGATATGATTGATAGGGAGTGAGTATGTATTGTACACTATATTATACTAGATTTGTATCAATTATTATGATAGTCTCTGAATATATATGTATAGCTCCGGGCACTTAACCATTGTATGGCAATTTATAGCTACATTGTTAAGGTCTGCGGTTAAGCCATTGTTTTGTCACTTTTCGCGACGAGTTTTTACATAATTTCATTGCAAAACATTTTTTTTGAGTCTCAAAGTCAGTATCAAAATATCGGTCAACCGTTGCACCGGTCGATCCTATGAGACACTCAAAACTTATTACATATTATATACTATTTCCTTGATTTTTTAATGCATTTTTTTATTTAAAGCTTAATATTATGTATAACACTATAAATTTATTTTATATAAGTTTTTTTTATATATAAATAATATTTATATATATATATTTGTGATTTATTTAATATTTTTTATGATCAAAATTTGTGAAATAAATATATTTTTCTCGCTTTTTTTTGGTGGGATTTTCTCATTTCCTTGTATTTCCATTAAAATTAATGTTACATAACATTGAAGATATGCTACACTTTTTTTTTACTTACTTAATGTATTATTATTATTAAGTATACAATAAACTACCACTTTATCAATAAATTGAAAAATATAACAATTTGTCAAAAATTTTATTTTTAGTTTTTATATTTAAAAATAACTTGTAAATAAAAATTTGTTACACAAAATAAATTTTTCAAAATTACTATAATTAAACTTTTTTTAACAAAATAAAAAATTTAATTTATAATTATATACAATATGTTTTTTTCGTGTAATAAATAAATAAATATAATGTTTAGTATATAATATCATATTATTAATATGTAGTATTATATTTATAAAAAATAGTTTTAATATAACAGATAATTAACATATATTGAAGATATTTTAATAACATTTATTATAAATTAATCTAATAAATATTTTTAAGCAAATAAAATTAATTTAGCATTAATTGCACATACAATATTTGATATTAAATAACTCATTTATAAAATAATTATAAATTAATTACAAATAACTACAAATAATTCATTCATAAAAATATTTGTAATATTATTTTTAAATTTACCTAGTATTTAAATAAATTACAATTTTAAAAATTAAATTCAATATCATTTAAAGATTTATAATGAAAATAATAGCTTTGATATAGAAATAAATTTTAAATTAGAGAAAAAAACGCTTTAAAATTTATATATTCAAATCAAAATGCAATACAAATTCAAATTTTGTAAAATGTTTAAAATGTTACTGTAATATTAGTTAATATTAGTAAAGGTAGCATAAAGAAATATTGTAATGATAGCGTAACAAAATATTAACAAGGTAACTAAACAGATGGCGATAATACTGGTAAAGATATATTGTGCCGACAATTTGTATGGCAATGTATGGCTGAGCGCATGCACTGTATAACTAGAACCAGAATCGGCGGCAAACAAGCACTGCTAGAGATGCTATGCCTTCAGTACCGTATTATGAGCTCTAACTTTAGGCTCAATTCACGTCTATCTCTATCGCTTACTTCTCTATACGAGAATATAATAAACAATATTTAATTTAATATATTTATAATCAAAATTAATATATATATTATTTGCAATTTTAATATATATATTAAGTAATTTGTGTGTAATTAATTTTTAAATTTTTAATATTTTTTAATGTTGTTTTAATATAATTTTTTTAAATACTTAATACATCATTTATTCAGTGTGAATATTATTGAAATATCATTATATATAACACTGTGTGTTTGTTATGTGTATAAGAATATTATTTAACAACTTAAAATGAACTAGCTCATAATAAATAATCATCGGTTTATATATTTATATAAATTTCAAACAATATATAAAATATATATAATTTAGCCAATATATAAAATCTTGGCAATAACTTTAATATAAAACATTTAATTATTATGAATTAATTTGTAAACTAATAATAATTGCATACATTATTAAAAGTGACAATTTGTTGGACAATTGATTGTCTATTTGATTGGCGTTTATAATGGGATACTAAATGATAGCAAATCATATGATGACTGGTTATACGGATTCATGGTTTGCATCCATAATACGGGTGCTATCATTGCTGTTACTCCTATCCATTCACACCATTCAAGGTATGTCTTGATTTATATATTACAATCATTATAATCGTGTGGGTGTGGTAAATATGACCAGGTTTAGACAATTGAATTGTAACTAAACTATAATATTTAGTTTAACTAAATTAATATATTTGTTTGATTGGCTAAGATTATATTTTTAAATATCTGTTAAATGTTTGTCTACAAATATACTTATGTTGATAATTTATGCCATTTAAATCAACTATACAACAATTGTATAGTGTTTGTCAAAATACTACAATAGCGAGCATCTTTTAATAGTAAATTTGCAACCCTATCATCCAATGTCCATGATTGTGGTATAAAGTGCGCAAGCACATCAATGCATGCAAAGCTTATTGATTAGTTGCATCACATCTACAGCTTCTTGATATATAAATGGTTGCGCCGGCAATGGATGTCAAGTAAATCATACTTTAAGTATTAAATCCAATAACGACTTAATATTTAAATTAGTATTTTGTTTAAAAGACAAAGGTTGTAAATTTACCTGTAACAATTGTTTCTTAATGAAAATGTGGTAATTTAGCTTACATTTTTGCACTTATCATCCTCCATATACCCAAATAATGTTTGGTCATCATAGTATTGATTGATATATAAAAAATGGTTTACTCCAAAATGTTGAGTAAAACTAAACACCAGTACATATACAATATTATAAATACAAATAGCAATAATACTAATATAAATATAATCTAAATTTTCAATTATAAAAGCTAGTATTATATAAGAAATAAGTACTCAAGAGTATTGATGTATAAAATTTAAATTAAATTAAAGTGTATAAATTTTCTCATATATTTCTATTTAAATTAAAAATGCAATAAATTGTTTATTAAGTTTAGACACAATTCTTGTTTAAAACAAAACCAAGTGTTTTGGAGGAATGTCATTGAAAAGCAATATATTTAAGATAAATTATAATAGTATCTGGTGTAAAAACATTTGGCCGGGCTCAATGTTTGCGAAGCCCAAGCTCATATAGTTAACAGGCACCGTTTTGTATACGGGCTCTCTCTCTCTCTCTCTCTCTCTCTCTCTCTCTGACAGGCAGTGGTGGTTCATCTCATATTCTGGTTGTCTATCTATCTGTATATATATAATATGTTTGACTATAACTTTCCGTAACGTCTATGTCGTGACCATCCAATCCCTCCATAGCCTTCATTCCCCTCTCAATCTCAATCAGTTTTGGCTCTCTTTCTGCCAATTTTCGCCTCTTATTTTGCTTTTCTTCTCATTTCATCTAATATTACACTCCGTATGCTATATGTGTTATGCCGTCCACTAATATATGAGATATAACATGCGATGCCATCACTTGTTTTGTCTCTCTCTCTCTCTCTCTCTCCCAATATCTCCCTCATTACTGACCCGCTTCTGTGTGTATATAAACTATATGCCAACAAAAATTTCGTGTGTTTTGCTATTATTCTTATATAATTTTTTTTGCCTAACTTTTTATGTAAACGTCAAGAGATAACTAGCGTTGAATGAAAACAGCCATAGATTTCCAGCCAATAATTTTTTTTGTGCTGCAAAATAACATAACATAATATCAAAGCATTTTTCTTTTCTTACATTATCTGTTTACAGCCGTCGGTTAGCCTATCAGTTAGACATCAGTTTTTGGTCATTATTTTTATTATTCATATCTTGTTATTATTATTACTATTAGTATTGCATTTCTTGTATATTAACTGTTTATTATTTTGTGACCAAAACAAAAGAAAAAATTATATAAAACCTTATTTAGTAATGATTTTTTGTATTTTATATATAAAACATATTAGATTACAAATCTTATAAAACAATAGAAATACTACTTTATTATTACTACATCTTGTTTTTGTCGGCAAAAATTGATCCAATTTTTAGTAATTTACTGTATGTTTGCTGTGAAATGTGTAAATACATGCAAAAAAGAAATGTATGGTAATAATCTTACACTAAAATATTGAGATTAAAATAAATAATAAAAGTAAATATCAAGTAAAGTAAATATGAAAAATACAATATATATAATCACCAAGTGAGAGAAAATATATATTATATTATAATACATTATGTAAATCTTACGATAAGCCTCCCCATAATATTTTTATTATAAATTTTATATTATATATAAAGCAATTTATGTGTGTCTTATGTCTTATTGTTTGTAAATTTTTTATAATTCCTGAATTTATTATTTATTTTTTGTATTTTTGATTTGTTTGATAATATATTTTGATTATTAAATAAAATAATATTGTTTTTTATAATACCGTTACCGAGGTCTCTCTCTCTCTCTCTTTATTTGTGTGTAATTTAATGGTAAGACCAGTAAAATGTATATCTTATTTATAATCAAACCCTTGAGGCAGTATTTTTGTCTTAATCTTAACATTTGAAGCACTTTTTTAAAGAGAGTTGATATGTTTTCGCCGGTGTTTCACTTCAAACTATTGATGCAAACGGCAAATGTATTTTAGATATGAAACTATCGGTTGAATTAAATATAAAAAAGTGGAATAAATTTGTTATATATTTTTTAATACAATACTAATAATAATAAAATAAATAAAAGTCTTGTTTAGATATGCCGTCAGAATTCATAATTATTAAGCAAAATATTTGACTCAATTTAGAGGGGGAGGGAGAGAGACATTAGTCCATTAGTAGTGATAGTAATATACATTAGGGGTATGTATACAGTACTGTCGCCAACAAGAAAAAAGTAATAATAAAATTAAAAGTAATGCATGTATTCACTCATATAATTCTAGTTAATTCCCTATCCCTTATCAATACTTATGTGCTTTACATTACATTACATTATATAATATTTTGAAAAATTATCGTAACTTTTGATAAATTTTATATAAGAGTAGCAAAAAATATTTTGCATTGCATTACAGAGTTTACAGCAATTTTATAAATATATATTTATATATTTTTAGTAGTCTTTTGATAAATACTGTCGGCTTTTAATTGAAAAGATTATTATTAGTGAAATGAGAGAGAAATCTGTTATTATTAAAAATACAACATTCAATTAATTTTTGTTAAATTATATAAATGTAGACTAAAAATGTAGTTTTTATTTTTCAATTTAATAGCGTTTATTGAAAAATATAAGTAATAGAAAGACATTAAACAGCGAAAAAAATATCATTAAAGTCATGCAATACTGGTAGAAAAAACACAGAGAGAGCCATAGGAAAGAGAGTATCGATTTGTGAAGCGATGTGAAGCCTAAGGGTTTCATTGAAAACAACTGAAATAGTCTCTCTTTTACTCTCCCTCTCTCTCTTTCTCTCTCTCTCTCTCTCTCTCTCTCTCTCTCTCTCTCTCTCAAACACATGTAATAAATTGTTTATAAAATTACATTTATTTACAATGAGTTGGTCTCAAGAATTTGTGAACAATTTCTAAGAATTGGATCTATTATTATATATAAATTATAAATATAATTATTATTATTATTATTATTAAAAATAATTGAATATTAATAGCAAATTATTTAGGCGTAAAATTTACAAACATTTCAAATAGTTTTGTAGTAATTTATTTAAATAAATTAAAATTGTATTAATAAGTTAAACCTATGGTTACATGAATATAAACAGTGTAATTCTGTTAAAACTTTGTTGGTTAGGGTTTTTTGGCAAAATCTAGAAATTGATAACATTTCACATTTTAATATTTACATAAAACATAACATTTAAATATAATTATCTAATAATAGATAAATTGACACTTTAAGCGAAAATATCGGCTCATTTAATGAAAACATTATAATATATTTTAAAATGTGAACCAAAAAATGCTATTTTTACTGAAAAATTTTGTTTAATTTCCAAAATAAAGGTACAAAATTAGTTTGAATGCAGTTTATACCAAATTTGTATTACCAATACACTTTTTAATCCTATATATATTTTTTAAAAATTAAATATAATTTATATTAAATTTAATTATTTATTAAATATAAAATTAAAATTAAATATAATTTATTTATATTATATAAACTAATAATATATTAATTTATGAAAACAATTGGATTTTTAGTAAATTTTCTTATTGTTTTTAATCAAAACTTTTGGTAATAAAAATGCAGTTGTTTGATTAAAGCTATATTTTGTTAACTCTTTATAATTTGTCTGAATATTTGATTTGGTATTTAAAAAGTCTAGAAATTTTGAAATTATATATATATTTATTGTTAATAATTATAAAGATTTAGCCCACTTTTTTTTAAACTGACATTTGGTGGTATTATCATTGATTTTTGTTGGTTTATAAACAGTTGTTATTTTAAACATAATAGCCATTTAGAGACAAAACATCTGCAAACTATAATTTCACACATTTCTGACATTTACTTAAACATATTTATAAAGTTATTTACATTTGAAAATGGTTTACTAATTATTAATAAAATTATATTTAATAATTTCAAACATAGATAATGTGTTCAATGTATCAAACAATTTGTTAACAAATTTATTTATTTATTATCACTTGAAATCACAATGTATTTGAGAGAAAAACAAAACTATATAATACTTTTGGTTTAAATTAAACCAAATTGAATGATAAGTAATAAATTGAAAAACAAAATTAAGTTTAACTATATTTTTATGATATATTGTGTTAAAATTATTTTTATAAACGATTAATTATAGTAATTATTAATTAAATATAATTTATAAACAAAAACGGATTATATTGAGAGTGAAATGATTATAAGACTATAAGATCAGTATTTTAATAGTTTAAGATATCGTGAACCAATGGTGTCGGTTGTGTGATTGAATTGAGCCCATCGTCGGCCACTCTTTTGCCAACTGTCCTCAAGAATCGGCCCCTTCTTAGGAAAGCTCTACCTCTACCCGCATGTGTCGTATCATTTGGTCGCACACTGTATGCCGCATTTGAGGCCGCCGTCGGGTTATCGGTCACTCGCGGGTCAGACAAATCATGTGGCACTCGACTAAGACCGCGACCGATACCCAACACTCTAAGCGCATCCATTCTTGTGGCCAAATGTTGGGTCCTAACAGTGTCTGAAACCGATTCGTACGGCTCACCTCCCGGTCCACTCACTGATGGATAAAACACATGTTTATAGTTATCGACAATAGCTTTACATTTCATTATACAATTGTGGTGTCGGACACGTCCATCGCCGTTAATGGCCAACAAGTGTTGGTCGACCGGCACCTCATCCTCTTGTTTGTCGTCCATTTGTCCAATTGGTGTCAATACGAGTACAATGCCTGACATCCCGTTGTTGTCATCGACGGTATTATCATCCGAATGGTCTGAACTCTGATCCAAGTCAGTGTCCAACTCATCTCTGGCTGACATGTGTTCATAGTCTTCATCCACATCTGTGTCACTAAACTCAACGCTAGTGTCGTCCGACAGGCCGTCATCCGTATCATCCCAAGAGTCGCCCCACTCTTGCGGTCGATATATGTATTTGTCATACATTTAGTGTCCAAACAATCAATTAATTGTAATCAAAGTTAACCACAAATTGTTGTTATGATTATTGTTTCAAACGCTTCAAACATGTGGTCATAAAAAATACAAAAACACTAATCATTTGAAAATTTCAAATTGAAATGCATTTACAGTCTCTCTCTCTCTCTCTCTGACTAACAGTCTGTTTGTCTGTCCAATGATTTTCAGTTAAACTTTATTTCATTTTTCACTTTTTGTATAAACTTTTTGAAAAACTTTTTGAAAAACTTTATTCAAAAAGCGTTTAATTTGAATGGTTTAGTATTATAACGAGTAAGGGATTAACGGATTAACATTTATTTCAATATAAATAAAATAAAATGCATACACAAGTAGTTTTGGGACACATATACATGTGGATGAGTTGGAAATATAAAAACTTTATCTAATTATTTATTAATTTTTAATGTTATTTGAATTGTAGTTAGCTAATCTTAAATTTTAAATTAATTTTATTTAATTATTTATTAAAGTTAACAATTAAATAAATATATAAAATATTTGTATAATTTGTTGATTGAATAGCATCTCAAGATGTGGCTCAAGACAAGCCTACACTGGATACATATGAGATAACCCATGTGCTGAACCTGGCGTATGGCGTCGACAATACCTTTGAGGATGACTTTAATTACAAGAAGATAGAGATACTGGACGTACCCGAGACTAACATTAAAATATATTTTGACGAGTGCTTTGAGTTCATCGATGAGGGCCGCCGTTACGGCAATTGTTTGGTTCATTGTAACGCTGGTGTGTCCCGAAGTACAGCCATTTGTACGGCTTATTTGATGAACAAAGATAAGAAAACTTTTACCGATGCACTCAATGCCGTAAGTGTTGCTAATTATTTTGATTAACTATAAGTTAATTATAGATATATTGATAGTTTAGTTCATTGTCTATACCATTAACATTAAAGTCGGATATATTACCAGAATATTCTGGTTTTGAACTTAAAAATAACTTTTATTTTATGCTAAATATATAAATACAAAATGATTTATTTAAATTTTAAAATATGAAGTATTGTGAATACAGTTATCAAATAGATATATATAGTTTTTAAAATGTTTGTAATTTGTAAAACTGAATTAAATAACTAAAATGACTGAATTGAATGACTCAGGTGAGGGAAGCGCGTCCATTTTCAAAACCAAACGATGGTTTTATGAGACAATTACAAGAATATAACGATGAAATGCATTCAAGCGGTGGACTCAAAGAGGCCAATATTGACGACGCCTTCACCGCCCGACAGAAGGCTGAAAGGGAGGCCGAAAAGGCGGCCCTCGTTTCCGGTGCGTCTAAATCTGATAATAAGTAGTAATGCATGTCTGAGCCCACGATCATGTCATTACATTTGATCGCTAATTGATTGACACATTTGGCTAATAAACTAACAAAGTTTTTTAAAAGTTAATTTGTTTTGCATTTGATTGAAATGTTGTTTTTTATGTGCATTTCCTAACAAATACTAATTATTTGTAATTTATAATGCTTTTGTAAATATAATTAAATGTTTTCATGTCCATATAATTAATTTTACAAAAATTTAAAAAAAAACAAATTATAATTATTAACTTAAACTAATTATGTAAAATATAAAAATTAATAAATATAACACTTTAATTTAAATTAATTATAATTTTAAGTATAAATCAAATTAAAATTTAATTTATAACTGTATTATTATGGGCTTATATTATTTTGACAAATTAATAAAAATAATATTGTGCAATTAAATGATATAATTAATTAAAAATTAATAAAATAATTAATATTGACTTAATAATAAATAATAAAATTAACTAAAACATTGATTAAACAAAATATAAAATATAAAAAAAATTAAATTATTGATTACAATAAAAATAAATAGGAGGTTCAAGTGTGAAAAATAAGTTGAAGCAATTTGGTGCCACATTAAACGCCCACTTTGAGCAAAGGGCCAAATTTGTGAACAGCCCTATCAAACTACCCCTCAAGAAAAAGCCACAATCAGATCCAGTTAAGCCATTTAATAATCAAAACGGTCCTGGGCTACCCCCACCACCACCACCGCCGTTACCTAATGTGAAAGCGCCGCCACCGCCGCCCCCACTCACTAGCAAATGGAAACAACCGGTGACCACCAAACCCATCACCAAACCCATCGATCAGCCGTCCCAACCAAAGAAGTTAATTATAAACAAAGATTTAAATAATGGTGTTATCAATGAATCAATGAATAACAAGAACCCGTCGATCGACGAAACGCCTATAAATGTGAAGGCATTTAAGAAAAATTTTGAATCAAACAATAAATTTGAACCTAAAGTACAAACGCCGGCCACCGCTAACCGAATGACTAACAATATGTGGAATACTAAGAGCCAAACGCCGGCACCGACTCCCGTACCCGACGAGAGGAAAAAGATTTTAGTCAAACAACTGTCCAAAGAGGCGCCCGATGATCAGCCAAAACGGCGATCGACTAGAGATTTAGTTCAGGCCATCGAAAAGGCCAACACTAACGGCCCAACACCGGCGGGTCTACAGTTGCCATCTGATCAACGGCGAAGAGTGACCACACAATTAGTTAGCAATTTGGTTGACACTAATTCAGTGCCAAATAATATACAACAACCAAATGTTCGGCGAAGAAATTTTGCTGTTCCTAAAGATAAGAGTATATCCAATGGGATGCCACCACCACCTCCGCCACTACCCCAACCACAACAACAATCACCACAACAACCACAACCTCAACAAGCAGTGCCCCGTACTATCAAATTTATAAAGAACTCGTCGGCGAGTCCATCGCCGGCCGCTTCATCGCCGATGAGCTCAAATCGCAATTCACCGCAACCGCCGATAAGTCACAGTCCATCTCCGGTACCATTCGGCCCATCAGACGGCGAACCATCAAAGATGGTGTTCGGACGCGTCCGTCCGCCGCGGCTATCGATCACTGGACGCACTCTATCGCAGGCCTCGCAGACACTACAGGATGTGAGTAACAAAGTTACCAATAATACCGATAGTACTACTACTTCGGCATCTAATTCCCGCTCTGAATCTCCCGTATCAGCTGTTGGCCATTCAAATACAAGAACTACCAAAACAACAACAATTGACAACTCAAAGAGTTGCCCACCAAAAGAGCGGTCAACACCAACACCATCATCGACAACGACCACAGCAAATGCCAAACCAGTTTCAGATAGTTTGGCGAATAAACGGCCAACAAATACACCATTAAATACTACTAATAATAATAATACAAATCATAATAATTTTAAATCCAATAACAAATTCAAGAAGAGTTGTTCTCCCAGTTCTTCATCAGATGAACAATCATCTGACGAAGAATTAGTTGAAAAGACTATTCAACCAAAAATTACTTCAACGCTTACAATGCAATTAAAGCCAAGCAATAAAATTAACGCCAATACCATTAATGGCGGTAATGATAAAACTATTGTTAATAATAATACCGAACCGCCAATCAATGACTTATCACTAACAGCTGGTCCATCCAATGATAATCGATATAACAGTAAAAGAGTACCGTTGGGTAAAACTTGTGGACAACAATCGTTTGATAAGAATAAGACGGGTTTGAATCGGTCGTCCAGCGCCCAGATCTTGAAGCTAATCCGATCCAACACTAAGGCCGACGTGGGCTTAGACCGGTTGGAAGAAGACGATGAAATTGATGCACTCATCTGCGAGCTCGAGAAGGAAGGCGTGGATAATATCGATTGGGATGAACTGAATGTGGACGTCGACAAAGTTAAACAGATCATTGAACAGGAAAAAGCTGATGATGACGATGAAGACACTGATGATGACTCGTCCAGTGATGATAGCGATGATGAGGATGATAGTGACGATGAAGCTGTCCATATGATCATCAATCGACAGGCGCCCGAACCGTCCGACCACTCGGACGAAGAGTTTGAAGTGATAGATGACGACGAAGAGGATGAAGATGACAAATAAGAAGACGGTTGAAATGGATTTGCTATTAAACTATTGAATATAACTTTATATATTATTTGCATTTTGTTGAATTCTAAATTTACCATGTTAACTTTTTTTCATGTTAATATATAGTTTTTAAATTGTTTTGCAATTATTATCTTAATTATAATTACAATACATTTATATTCAGTTATGATTATAAGCTTAAGAATTAATTTTGAAAAAAAAGTTTTATTTTTGTTGTTTAAAAGCTTAATAATAATATATTTTTGAATATATTTTTAACACTAAATCATTATTTAACTAACTATTATGTATTATTTGCTCAAAAAATGCAAAACTAAATACTTTATAATTTCGTTAATTATTTATATAAATATATTTAAAATTTACACAAAAAAATGTTTTACTACTAAATGTTTAATTTGTTTCTATTATTATTATATAAATATATAAAGCGATTCTTATATGACATAATAGTTATTA
>JAQIWK010000808.1:0-13252 GCA_034695265.1 Dissorhina ornata | reverse complement strand
CCGATCGCATCGGAAGTGTCTTCTTCTCCTCGTCTTCGGAGTCGATCTCAACGTTTGGATTCATTTTTGACTCAAAATTTTGTTAACGATTTCAACAGAAATGTCAAAGGATTTAGTGAATAAATAATTTTAAAATTTAAATCAAAGCTACTTTTATACCCAAAAAACTAACAATTTAGTCAATTCACGCACACATTATCGCAATTATGCAAAAATAAATATTTCATTAAAAATAATACTTTACTTCAAATAAATTGCAAATTGTGTGGCAAATAGTTTTAAATCATATTTCATTTATATTTTGAGATATTATTAATTTAGACTAAATTATGACATTTTAATGCTTAACATTGCACTTATAAGACAAATAACTTTAATTAAGATTTTGGGATACCTCATACATTGGTTTGGTCACATAGTTTACAAACTTTAAAAGTATGTAATAAAAATTATATCGACAAATGGGTGCATTTCATCTAATTAACCAGGTCCATGAGTGAACCAAATTGAGTACAATAATGTGATCATTTGAAGAGCAATTTTTTGAGCCGGTCAATCAAATTCATAACAAATTACACCAAATTTGACACTAAAATCCATTATAATTAGTGATGAAAATTCGACCGAAATTTTGAGATTTATGTCAAATTTGAAGTAATTTTGGTAAATAAATATTTATAATCTATATTTATCTTTATTTATCTTTATTGAATTACTAATTCAAAAATAATTATTAAGCGTTTACTGAGATTCTGAGAGAAATAATATATATATAAAGGTAGTATGCTTTATTTGCAGATAAAATTATTAATTATTAATAGTAATAATTTAATATAATATAATTTAAATTTATTTAATTTAACTATAATTTTATTTAATAATTTAAAATTATTAACTTATTACTTAAACCTTTATAAACTCTTGTTTTTGTCAATTATTTTGAAATAAGACAAACAAAACAACATACAGAATAATTTATATTTTATTAATTCAATACAATTTAATATGAATTTGAATAATAAATAAATATTAATTAAATATTAATAATTTGTGTAAAATAAACATAAAAGAAAGTTTAAAAAAAGATTTGAACATTTGATTGATTGCAATAATTGATTGCATTTAAAAAAATGTTGAACTTAATCGACAAGAACTGTAAAAAATTGTTTTTTTCGTTTTGTTGCAGAAATGATATAAAACTATTGAAAGTTTACATAAATTTGATTATAATTTATCGTTTGAAACAACACTTATTAATTAATTTACAATATTTACTACAATTGTATTACAATCGAAATAATTCATTGATTATGAATTGAAAATTATTTGTAAAATTCATTTACGAAATGCATATTTCCATAATTATCATACAATTTAATATTAATTTAAATCTAAATTCATTATCAATAGAAAAATGCATTCATTATTATTCAATTATATAATTTAAAAAATTATTTACAAATATTTCAATTAATTCTAAATCTTTTGTTTTCAAATTATTAGATCATATTTCAAGTGAAGTCCAAAAACCAGTCCAACAATGTTTAGCTGAGAGGGGGTCGACCACCTCTGGCCGCCTCCTCTAGCGAACGCAGTTTAAGTTCCCGTTCGCGCTGTTGTTGACTGTAAGCAATAGTAACATCAAATATAGTGCCAATCAATCAAATAATATTTTCATATTTACCGCAAAAAGTCTGCCTCGTGTTGGGCCAGCAGTTGTGAGGGGTGGGGATGGCCTATAGAACCGGCTGCTGCGCTCAGATGAGCGGCAACCATACGCTCCCGTTCTATAAATAGCTGCCTTTGGAGCTGTTCGTGATGTAAAGCCTGTGCCGAGAACTAAAGTAATCATCCAAATAAACCATTTCATTAATTATTGTATCAAACAATTTAATCGTTTCATTTAATACCTGATGCGCTAACTGTTCGTCAAATGATGGCCGAAACAGTGCTGACGATTGCATTTCACTGCGAGACATAATACTGGGCGGACGGTTGGGGTAAGAGTTTGAGGGCAATAATGGATGGTTAGAATGAATTTGTGGATCAAATTGAGTCGAAGGATGTCCGATGGCTGCGGCGGCGGCCGCTGCAGCGGCTTGTACTGCATCGTGACCGGGATGTACGTGAAGGTGAGTGTGTTGATGGGCGTGAGCGTGATTATGAGCGTGCAACTCCTGGGATAGTCCCGCCATTTGTAGTCTATAAAGTGGATCAGCGTTGGCCAGAGCCATCCTATCTGCGTGCATACGTTCACTGTTAGACAGATTGTGCATTTGTTCGGCCGATTGTCTCTCTCCAGGCGAGTAAAACATAAACGGCGAGCCATTGCCCGGATTATTGGATGCGTTGGAAGCCGACTGCAGTTGCGAGGCATACCGTCGCTGCAATTCGAGCCAATGAGGGTCTAACATATTACTCGATTGATTAGGTGTGGCCGACCCCTGAGAAGCAATTCGTGATTTCATTTCTATTTCTTTAAGTTCTCGTTGTTTTTCCATTATATGAATTCTTTCGCGTTTTTCGCGCTCTTCTGCTTCAGCCATACGATCCCTTGCATTGCCGTAGAGTCCAGAAGCGATTTGGAATTGCAATAACTGGTCCATTCCAGCGGGTGATGCACCGGCATTCTGATGCATACCCAACTGCATATTGGGTGTCATTCCATGCATCGATTGGTGGGAGAATACAGGAGAGAAGGCTGCGTGAGGCCGAGCGTATTCGCTCAGTTGTCTTAGGGCTGGAGTGTCCGTATAGTTGCGCGGAGTATGTCTTCCTAATGGACTTAAATGAGAGCCCTCGAGGTTCGAGTGATTCATTAGTCCAGACTTTAGTTCCAAAGACAATGCCTTCTCAGCTGCTATTTTCTATTTATTAAATAAAAAATATATAAATAAATAATTAAATAAAACAATTATTGATTAACTAATAATAAATTACCTTTTGCTCTTCGCGTTCCTTTTCAGCAGCTTTTCGGGCCCTTTCTTCGCGTTTTCGGGCCAATTGTGAGTCGGGCACCGGTTTGAAAGTTAGGTCAGTGCGAGCGCACGAATTATAGTCTCCGCGATTCCAATGCCGTAAAAATCTAATAAACATTATATGAATAGAAAGGTAAAGACTAAAAGATTAATAATACAAATGGATGACATACATGGCTGATTGGCTGCGATGACATTCGCTGTCTTCAATTTTAGGCTCAGGACTGGGACCTCGAGATAAGATGGGTGTCGGTTCCATCTCTTCCTCTTCGTGATCGCGATCTCTATGCCTGTCATGTCTGTCAATATCTCGGTTATGCATGGGATTCATGTCATATTTGTCATACTTGTCGTATTTGTCATATTTATCATATTTGTCGTGTTTAGAAATGTTTGAAACCGATTGGTATTGAGATGGAGAAGATGATATGCGACTCGACTGACTGGTGATTGGAGATTTAGATTTAGAAACTCCTATATCACGGCTATGCTGTCCCGGCATTTGTCCCGTTGGAGCCATCATTTGAGGGGCAAAAGGAGAGCCGGCAAAGCTTAGAGGATGAGGCGGTAGACAACGAGCCGCATATGGGGACCAAGAAGTGGGAAAATAAGGAGACATCGCAGGCATGCCTGGCATTGGAGGCATCGAAGGCGGCAACAGATGTGGCGGTAGTGTTGGCGATGAAAGATTATGCTGACTCTGTATGCCAATAAAATGATTGTTGTGATGATGCTGTGATGCCGTCACTGCCGGTAATCTTTGCTCAGTAGGAGTCATATATGATGTTTGAAACAATGATTCGGAACTGGGTATGGAAGACATGCCGGATGTCACGGGGTTTGGAATATTAGGCAATTCGTGTGCAGAACTAACTAATGGAGAAAACGAAGACTTGGAAGGAGAAGAACCATCTTTAGGTCTTTTGGAAACATATGTTGAATCACTTGAATGAATCACTTCTTTGTTTAACTCATTAGATGAGCGCTCGGGTAACGAGTGTTGAAGTTTCGGCGAATTGGATATCCGATGGTGAAGAGGACCTAATGATTGTGAGCCAATGAATGGATACAAGCGGTCATTAATGGCCGAACTTCGGTCATCAATGGCACTAATTGTCTGTGTCGGAGATTTTGATCCAAAACTCATCTCTTCTTTGATTCGCATGAGAGGAGGAGTTGAATCATCGTTTGACCTCAGTTTTGAAGGCACGGGACAAACGTTATCAGAACTATTAGTATGAAGTGAAGGTGATTTAGGAGACGATGGCGGTTCGAGTTTAGGTGTAATCAGTTGTTCAGTTGGGGATTTGGCTTCAATGTAAGGACTTATATTTTGTAGTTTAGCTTCAATTTTGTCGTTTTGGTTAAGTGCAATACCTGTCTTGTCATCTTCCGGCTCTTTTTGTATGGAATCTTCGGCCGCTATTTGTGGCACAATTGGCTCCACGTTTTCATTAGTCTCCACAGTCTTCTCGTGCTCTTCATTAGAAGCATTGTTAGACGAAGTTATAGGAGAATGGGGTGAAGTGACATCCATTGGGTACTGATCTGCAGTAACGGCGTTGTCATCATTGCATACCAATGGATGACTTTGAGTGGGAAAGGATGGACTCGAAACATTGGTTTCGCTCTCATCAGCTTTCTTACGTTTAATGACTGTCGAGTCGGCACTCAATTGTTCTTCAAATTCTGATACTTCACTAAAATTTCGTTTCTTTACCGATAATTCGTTTGAATTTTTATTTTCATTATTTTCACAACTATTCGACTTATCGTCGCTTTTATTGGTTGAGTCAACTCTTTCAGGCCTTTCAGGACTGTTGGGTTCAGAAGACTTGGAATTACTTCTATTCAAATCCTTTGAGTTCTTGTCTTTACTTCTTCGAGTTCTCATATTATGTTTTCCATTAGCGATAGGGCTATTGGTATTATCGTCTTCAGACTTAACCGGTTTAAACATAAATTGTACGGATTGTTGTGTCGGTGATGTTGGAGGCGGTTGTGATGTCGACAGTTGTGTTTCAACAATTGGTTGATTTTGCGGTATGTTTTGATTTTTAGGCAATTCACCAAAATTTTTGTGATACATTTTGCATTCATTGCATAATAAAGATTTTTCTTTCCCAATACCATTGCTTGGGTGCCATTCCTTCGATGTAGTTATATAGCAATTGCTGCACACATTTGCCGTATTATCTGAGGAGTCATCAGAGTCTTCCTCTTCACTGGCACTACTCATGTCTAAGAATTCGTTATTTTGCGGAACATTTAGATTCGTTTTGTTAGTATTTCCAACGCCCGCCGTATTCGATGACCGTATTCTTCGTAAAACACACCTACGATGGCGTCGATGAGGCCGAGTGGAGGCCGCCTGAGGGGTCTTCTTCCACAAGTAGTAAAACTCAACCAAATCGGCCTTTAAATCAATAATTCAAACAGTTATTCATTTCAATTACTTTACTTCTCAAATGTAAACTACAAACCGTTTCTTTGTGTGGAAGCAGTTCTCTTCGGATTTTGAAGAAATTCTTCCCGTATTGTCTCAAACCTTTGACGAAACGCTTCTGTAAAACATCGGATATTAATCACTATTCAAACAAACAAAGCAAAGACTATTAATAATTGAAACAATTACCTGTTCCTCTTCGGACCACTTTTTATCAATGGGTTTAGGGATTGGATTTTTAACCAAAGCCTGCAAAGCCTTTCCCGTATCGTAATTGCTTTCGTGAAGCTGTCATTAAAATCAAATTACATTCAAGTCTTTCAACACAACTGGACATATAGTTCCTACCAATTCAAGTGCATTGATAGTCGTATCGTCTTTAGAGGCGGCCAGACATCCTTCTTCAGGTGAGCCGCCGTCGCACATACCGGCGAAGGCGGCCATACTTCTGGCTGCCCTCAAGTACATCATCAGATCACAGTCGGGTACCCCGGGAGCCCATCTGAGCTCCTCGAGGGTCTCACACTTTTCAGGCATTTCTTTAGGCATCACATCGAGTTGACAATCGGGAAGCCTGGCCTGATGGCTCGGCCCCACCCGAATTTCACCCTGAGTGCTCGCCAGTGCTCTCTACCAACACTTCACTATCACTTCTACCACTTCTCACTATTCATCTAATCAACTCTCAACAAGTGATGTCCAATTCCACACATTCACTATATCTTCAAATATCTTATCTAAAAAGTTATCACAAAATGTTTCATTAATCACAAACTTTTCAATCAAACAATTATTGATTGTATTATTTGCCACTTGTATTGACAAACAATTTATTTTATTTATATAACACTTTATAATATGCATTGATATAACCAATTGCTATTCAATTAGTTATACAATCATTGGCTAATTAATTGTCCAAATCTTAAATGCAATTTAAATTAATTTGCATTTAATTTGCAGATAAATTAATTATTATCTATTTTTAAAATTTCAATTTAATTTGTATTGAAATAATTAAAATAAGATTAAAAAGCAAAATATGGCTAAAAAGTGTTAATTGAATGAATAATTAGGGCTTAAATGGCATTCAATGAATTGAAACAGAGGTCTGACTGTAGTATGCATTGAATGAAAGGGCAATAAATCAAATGTAAATAATATATAGAAATACATATTATATTACATTTAAATTGCATTACAATTACAATCAAATCAATTGATGGCTAAACACAATGATATGAGTGATGGCACCCATTAGTGGTCACTATTAAGGCATGAATTAAATTGAATTGAAAACAATGAAAATACTGACCAATTGATGACAATTGGATGGCAATTGTGGTTCAAATTGACGGTTAAGAGTAGTGATGGGTAGGTGTGGTGACAATTGGTGGTCAATGTGAAGCAAATGGATATAATAGTTGTGTAGATGTTGTCAATTGTTGGTGTATTGGTTGCAAACACTTATAATTAGACAACAATTATCACAATTAGTTGTATGTATTGTATAGTTATATAGATATATATAGAGAGTAGTGTTGTGTTGAGGACAACACCTTTGCATTGAGCCAAACCAGCCATCGATCAGTCCATTGCCTTATCATAGATATGCCTCCAATGGCACCCAACAAACCAAACACTACTATATAAATAGTGTTGTTACGCCTAAATATAGTGCCTTAAATTTTGGCTCAATTTTTTACTAAATTTAACGCCATTTTCAATCTTCAACTAAATTTTACTTACAACTATTGCGTAATTGCCTTACATTTTTAATTTAAATGTCTACAAATTACATTTAATTTTAAATTATTATTATTTCAGAACTTTTATTAATTATTGGGAATAATACTAATAATATTAATGAAAACTATAGTTAATGTTAAACTGTATTTTAATTTTGTATATTAACTACAAAATTGAAGAATGGTTTTATTTTCAATCTTTAGTATCTTTACAATCTTTAACTAAAATTTACTCTATATTTAGCGCTAACTTTAGTCGGCGTTCAATCTTTAGCTAAATACTACAACAGTTTATATAATACACAACCAACGCATCACTTATTCAAACACTACTCACTAAACCTTAAGTATTTTATATTCACTTCACTGTATACCCCCGGTATCCCTCACTCACTGTCTCACTCATACTCTCTATCTCTCTGTCTGTCTCACTCTCTCCACTCATTCACAACTCTTCACTACTGTATTCACACAATTGACACTCAATTACACTGACTATCAGTGATACTCTACTCTTGCCATTCACTACTTCACTCCTATCGCACCTTATTATGCAAACTATTTTTCAATTCATTTATCAATACAATTAATATTAACATTAATAATGTGTTAATTCAATTGTAATTTAATATGTTAATTAATCAATTTATTTATATTTTCAAACAAATATTTAAATTATAATCATATTTTAACATCAAATTAGAAGTTATCATGCTTAATATTTTAATTTTACATAATTATAATTATATAATAATGAGAAATATTTAATTACTTTTTTGAAAATAGGTTTTTTTATTACTGAATTTACAAATACAATAGTTATTTATTTGATATAAAACTTATAAAATCTATATTTTAAGAAAGACAAAAATGTTAAATAAAATTAATGTTTAATTTAATTGTCTAATTAATAGACTATAAATCACTTGTAATACTGTATACTTTGTACTAAAACGATATAATAATTATAGTATAATATATTATTAATATATTATATTAACCGTATTGTATAGCAATATAAACACAATAAACAAATTATTAATATTACATTAAATGCAAATTACAATTATATTAAACAATTAAGTAATAAATTAGACCAAATTAAGCTCTGGTTGTTTATATATAAATTATATAATATATATCTACAAACTATTTATAATCTAATTTTAAAAAACATATTTTATGACAATTATTCAAAGTTAACAAGTATTTTAAATATTATAATAATCATTATATTTATAAGATTTGTTATATAATAGAAAAACAACAAAATCACAATTTAGTTAATTTATGTTTAAAAAAATTTTCACTAAAAACTAATGACATTAAAATAATGCTAACAAATGTAATAACAATATTTTAGTTAAAATATTACATATAAATTATATTATTATATAATTCAAAATTGAAAATATCTAATAATACAATTTGTTTAACCATAAAAATCTATATTTAATAAACTTATAAATTATTTATATATAGGTTCAGTCTTAATTGGATTTTATTATGAAATATTATAAAATCAATTTTTTTCATTATATAAATTTATGTTTGATATACAATAAAACAAACTGTTATTGCATTGTATGAATCGGTATTAAAGATTATAAATTCAATATTAGATAAGATTTTTTTTGGCAATTATTTGAGTCTTTTAACAAAACAAAAAAATGAATATTTATTTTACATAAAAGAAAGACTTGATTTCATAAGGACTTTATAAATCAAACATTTGTTATAGAAATGGATATAAAAAGTTAAATAAAGTTAAACTCATCATTATTTGTTGAACTGAAAGCTTCTTTACTATCCCTATACTAAATGTATGAAATCAAGTCATTCCCATTTGGCTTTTATTGTCATTATTTTATTTTTATTATTGTGTTTGTCATAAAAAATGATGATTTTATACATAATTTATATAAATGTCTATTTAAATAAATAGGCAAATTATAGTAATGTCCATTTTTTATACCAGTATTTCATTTAAAGTTAATTAAGTATATAATTCACGCACATACAGTTAAAATATTAATTTAAGCCGGTCAATTAATTTTATATAACATTATACTGTTAGTACATTGTTCAAAAATAATTTTTAATTGTAAGCTATTCAGTTATCAGTAATTATTTTCAATTAATAAATTAAATGTTTAATAATTTAAATTTTGATATACAACCCACTAAAAATAGCAACAACTAAAATTTAACCAATTGGTTGACTTGTATTGTCAAATGGTGCTAATTGCCAAACAAAAAGTGATCCTGTAAAATTACCTGAAAATATCAGGTTTTCTTTAAACGAAAATCTCACTTCAGTCACACTTCCACCGCCCTGTCTGTACTCAAAGAAGGCCGCCTATAGATTCATACATTTCAAATATTATATATTTCAAACATATATATTACAAATAAAATTAGTACAATTTGTTTCAACAAACCTTTGAGTCAGAGCACGGGTAAGAAAATAGTCTTAAAACTCCTTCTTCGTCTCCGCTGACCACATATTTAGTGCTCGGAGAACAATGACAGCTAAGATTTACCACTTCCTGAAGATAACGGTTATCCCAAATGCCTATGAATTGTTAAATTATAATTCAATTAAAATTATATGTATATATTTTAAATATATTGTAATTAAATTGAATACCTCTAACATCTTCACCACCACTACAAGTGGGATCAAACCAAACAATATTATCTGATATATTTGACACTCCTTTCATGTATCGACAATTAGGCAAATCCCCTGAAGATTAACAATCAATATCAATGAATATTATTTAAATTACTTTTTAAAAATCTATTTAAACATACACAAAAGAAGCTCTTGATAATTATCTGCAATTGAATTAAACCATAAAATTAGTCAATTTATTTTAAATTGATGCCAAATTTCTTACTTTCATTAACTGATGTCAAAATAAATTGACTGTCAATTGCCCACTGAAGACTTAATATAGCAAACGGGCCCTAAATATTTAAAAATAAAATTAATTAAGTTAATTACAAATAACAACTAGCATGCAATTCTTATATAAAAAACACAATTCTTGATGCATGTATTTAAAGTTTATAATTATTGATTTAATGATTTAATTAAATTTATTAACTTTCAAGCACGCATACAACTTAAAAAGCTAATTTGCAAAACATATTACATAAAGTACCGTGTATAGTTATATAACTATATAACTTATACAGTTAAAATTAATTAGTAACTTAAGTTAACAATAATAACAATGTGTTTTTACAATACCTTTAAAACAGAAACTTTTTCGTATGCATATCCATTTTCAAGACATGGCAATATATAAAGAATTCCGTCCTGACAGCCGGCGGCCAATAGATCACCGTCGGGTGAATAGGCCAGACACCCGATACACACTTGAGATACAGGCAATTGTGATACAATATTTCCATCGCTTGTATTCATTATAAATATAGTGCCAGAAACTGAACCGATAGCTAAAACTTGACCACTTGGGTGGACAGAAGCCGAAACGCATTGACTCTTAAATAATGACCAGACAATCAGACATTTTGTTCAAAATAAATTATATAATCATATGAATGGTTACCTCTGTTGTTGTCCTCCAGACTAGATTAGATTGACTCCATTTGCAGACTTTCTGGTCGAGCGCTGAACTATAAAACGATTCGTTTTTCGGATCCACTGCTAAACCTCTGACAGCTAATGAATGACCCTGTTTGTTTATCATATAAATTATATTCAATACATTTATTTTAATAAAACAATTATGTGCAACATTATAATTATAACCTCAAAAATCACAGTATAATTAGTGGCCTGAAGTGCAGACCCCCTGAGAATAAGATTCATTGAAGTGCCAATATATATTTCAATTGTATCGTTATCGGCATTTGGATAATAAACTCTTGTTATGGCACTAATAGATCCACTAGTTGGTGGTAACTATATAAACAATATATTAGTTTTTAAGTTTTAAGTTTTAAAATTTGTGCATTTTATAATAATTGAAATACTTTAATAGCATTTAAAAGTCTAAACTGTTCGTCATTAACATCCCATGTCTTGACTGTGCCTTCAATGTCACCACTTATTAAGATATTGTTTTGCAATAATTGAAGACAAGTTAGCGATTTCTTTAGTTTAAATAAACAAATTAATTAATGCTTTAAAAATGTTTTTAGTGGACTTTTGCAAATCTTACATCATGTCCTTTCACTTCTTTAACTACAAACTCTAGAACTCCGTTCTCGTCCTCAAGAGGAGCCCAAATAGTAAGGCTTCCGGTGGTGTCACCCGTTAGTAAGCTGTGATCCGGTAAAAAGTCGACACAATTTATTGATTTAGATGTTTTTGAATCCTATGAAAAAGTTATAAATTAGTTTTTAAAAAACTATTTAATAAAATTATTCATTTATATACAGGTTTAATAGCTGTACGACAGTCTATAGTTCCGTCTCGTTTTCTTTGCCAAATAGTCAAATGTTTGTTACCATACGTAACCATTATATCATCTTCTGTTTGATGAAATAGAGTTCCCCTCACAGTCTCTCCTCCTTTCAGTTCTCTCTATTTATTTCAATTCATAATTATTGTTATTGTAATTATATTCAACTCAAACATTTCACATGTTTTCAAATTATAGCAAATTTGTTTTTAAAAATTTGTTTAAAAAACATACTCTGGAGCTGTTTATAATTTCAGAGCTTTTTGTATCCCAAATTGTTAAATTAAGCCTTTGTTCACTGTTTATGACCAATAGAGAGCCCTGACAATTGATAATTTAAATTTATTTTTGTTTTGTTTTGTTTTTAAAAATGTAAGATTAAGTCCAAAAAACCTGTTGGGAAAGATCCAAAGCCGTAACGGCTAAACCAAATACATTTTGAGTCAATACGGCATACGTTCGCAAGTCTTTTGCTGACCAAACTCTCACAACCTTTTTATTTGTAATTAAAACATATAAAACATTATTAGAATTTAATTTTAGACATTTATAACTTTGTAAAATTAAGTATAACAATATCTTACAGCAAATGGTTCACCGTTTCCAGCTTCTTGACTGGTGGCTACCATATTTTTACTCTGACGGACAGCCATCCTAATTGTATTTCAAATATTTATTATTTAATGTATAAATTGAAATAAATATTATAACAAAATTACCGATTAATGTCATTAGTGTGTAAAGTATATAATCTTTGGGTATTGGTTTCGGGATTCCAGAGTACGGCTACAGTTCCCACAAAGTAAGTTAGGTCTCCGTTTGATAATATGAATAAATTTTGCGATCCATTATTACCATTGAAGCCATGCCTTTCAATTATAATTTATAAATTTTACTCATATATTATTATTAAATTAAATTATGTGAAATATTATGTGAATAATTAATTTTTAATAAGTTATTTTACATGACTTAAAAATTAAAAATTAAAAATTATATTTAATTAAATTCTATTAATTATTTTAATAAATTTATGCAATAAAAATATTATTTCATACAAAAATTGTAATACATTTCATTTGTATTGTAATTCAAAAATAAATAAATAAAACATTTCGTTATAAATTGGTCATCGTAATTTTAATTATAATTTTCTAGCTAAAAAAATATTGCAATTAAACATTACAACTTTATTCATTAGCAACAATTAAAAAAAATATAAAAACTATCTTTTTAAATTAAAAACATTTAAAAATGGATTAAATCTTTTTTAATTTAAATTTAAAATTTAGTTTTAGGCTTTAAATTTATATTCTTGATAAAGTTAAAAAATTATTTTAAATTGCTGATTTAAATTATAATAAGTAATTTCATTTTAAACAAGATAATTTTTATTTAACTTATTAATTATATTTAGCGTTGAGAGTGTGTAATATTTACCAAAATTTACGTAAATTTACAGGCTCATTTCAAATTTTACGTAAATTTTACACATGACGTCATCATATATAAACAAAATAATTAATTAAAATTTTTTAGAAATTAAAAAAAATTATATTAAAATTACATTGTACTAAAATAATGATTTTTATAATGATTTTTTAGGGAGTGTCGTTTTCAATATCTTATTATAACATATCA
>JAQIWK010000807.1:0-13260 GCA_034695265.1 Dissorhina ornata | reverse complement strand
TCAATACCTAACAAATGAATAACTAATGAAATATTATTTATTTTAGTGAACAAATCAAACACAAAGGTCTATGAATGTAGAAGCGATTAAGTGATGTCTTTCTCCAAGTGTTCGCATATTTTTGTTTGTATTTAATTCAAAATAATATGCAAAACAAAATGTGAAGAATACTATTCAAGGGGTGGGCATCTGATGTGATTAGTTTATTTGACAGCTCATCACTCAGCTAACAGTGCGGGCCATCGCTTCAACAGTTGACAACTTGGAGTCAATTAAATTTATTTTAAGTCGGCATTTGCTTTGCAATCAAGATTTGCAAATTATATTTAAAACTTTTTTTTTGTCTCAATTGGTCACCAAAAATATTGCAATATATACTTTTTTTTAACTTTGCTTTATATTTTGCGTTTTGAATAATCAAAATCTAGTTGAATATTAAATTAATTTTTTACATAAATTAAATCCGTTTTGTTTAAATTTTGATTTTATTTCTAATAACAAAAAGAAGTATTTGTTTTTCATTATATGTTTTTAAAGTTTTAAGCAGTTTTTGTTGCTTTTTGTTGTTTAAAAAAGTAATTAAAATTAAACAAAACTTAATGAAGAATGTATAGAAATTTAACGGAAATTTTATACAAAATATTTATTAACAGTATATTAAGCTTACAATAAATTAATTTCACAATTGACCCCCATTTTTAAAACGGATTATTGTTTGTCTCATTTGATTTAAAATGACATTTAAATTTTTAAACTTTAATTTAGATTAGTAGTAAGTTAGTAGTTTAGTAAATTTAGTTATTATTATGTAATTTTAAATATTTTAGTAACTTTTACATATTTTATGGCATAAACTTCATGCATACATTTTTAAATTATACTTCAACTATGTAAGTATATTGAGTTTAAATTTTACAATTGTTTGAAAAACAATTAATTATATTAAGCATATAGAATCTGTATTACAAATTATAATAATTATTAATGTTAATTTTAATTTAGTGTCTATTTCTATTTATTTCTATTTAATGCTTTAATATATACTATTATTATTTAAAACAATTTACTTTCTATAATTTTTTTTATTATAAAACTTATTATTATATAAAATATTAATTGTACAAGATATGTTTGTTAATATACTTGTAAGTTTAATATATAGTAAGTATAAAATATTGTTTTTCTTTTTGTAAAAATGTATAAATCTGTCAAATCTTTACAGTAATTTAAGTAAAAGTATTTTCAGTGATTGTATTGTTTGAGACGAGAATAATGTAAACTGCGTTGAAGAGAGAGATGAATATGCATTGAGTTGTGTCGTCAAAAAGGGACAGTTTGACTACAGAAAAAAGGTAACGCGATCTCAAGCCTAGAGTATGGCTATTGTATGGGACGGGAGTGGATGTCCATTGATTATTGAAAGACATACTGTGTATATATGAAACGCATAACCGATATTATACACAATGCAAACACACACACAGATAATTGTATCGCATATCCACTTCACAGACCTATTCTTCGGCACCAATTCATTGAATAGATTTGAATGAAAAGAGTGCCACAAATCCCGTGCATTAATATATTTTCAACTGATAACAGATATGGGCCCTAGAAGTTCAGACATACTGTCCCTTCCCTTACAATCCAAATAATCTGAAAGGTTTGATCTCACATTTACTTTGATGCCTCGTCTACTAAACCTAAAACTATCATAAACTTCTAAATTAATAGAAAAATAATTAATTTAACTATTAATGGAAAAATATTTTTAAAAACAAAAGACATTTTTGCACATATAGTTTAACATTTTAATTAAGTTAATTTTAAGTTAATTTGAAGTTATAAACATTGAAGTTAATTTAGTTATAAAACTTTTAATTTTGTTGTTAAGCATACATGTATTTCATATCAAATTTTGAAAATTCAAGCAATTTTAATATAAATTATTTATATATAATTAAATTTTAAAATATCATTTTACATACTTTAATGATATAAAATTTTTTTGAAAATAATTTCAAAACTTTTGTAAGTGCGAGAGAGAGAGAGATTAAATGCAATATCTATTTAATGAATAAGAATCATACAAATAGTGACATAGCTTTTGAGTGGATGGCATGCAATCATCAAAAGCTAATGAATCGGAAAACCCTTAAATAGATGTCAATGTATTTTTAAAAAAGTGTAGAATTGAGTACAAATATACAGATATTCTATACCAACAACTCATTCACGCAAACATTTTTATTTTCATCATTTAACTCATCAATTGATTAAAGATTCATGAATTTGATTCTCGACTATAAAAACTAAAAATTCATTTAAATTTAAATATAAATATTTATTAGAAGCAAAAAATAAAAATAAAAATATAATTTTATTCTTACCTCAAAATCCAATACAGTAAACAATAAAAAGTAAAGTTTTGCAAAAAAAATTTTTTGTGCATCTCATTGGCAATAATATATTGGTTTAAGATGTAAAACCAAAAAAAAGTACGGCACACACACACAAGCACATGTATTATTCAACATACAAGTGTCCAAAATATATATATATATTTATATATAAATATATTTGCGGCACAATATAGTCGGCCCAACACTTCTTTCTCTCCCAATGCTAGCCATCCTATAGATCTGGCGGTGAATGCATTGGCGACTCCCCTAACAGTTCATTGGGCACCGGTATGTGTTAGCGCTGACAGCGTATCAATTATATTGCTTTCCTTGTATGCTATTCTACGGAATCTGTATATTATATCGTTTTTGTAGTTAAAATATTTAATTTTAATATCTTTTCATAGATAAATGTTTATATATTTTATAATTAATTTTTCTATTAAATGAAATATTTTAATTTCAATTATCATACAATAATATTATTTTTATTAGGAATATATAGTAATAAATTATGATTGCTTTTAATCTTTAAATGAATTGCAAAGAAAATATCTTTTCAATTAGTTTTATTAAAATTTCATTTAATTAATTATTTGTTTGCGTTTATCAACATTATTTTTATAAGCAATTGTTTTTTAAATATTTAGTTTTAAATGTATGATTTAATATTATCTTTTTAATTACAATACTATTAACAAAACTATATACTTTTAAAATAAATTTTAATTTACACTTAAATTTTAAATATATAAAATATCCTATAATTGCTATTTTCGGCAATAATATATTGTAGAAAAATGTATTGGACAACTTAAATAATATACTGGGTACTTTATTCAGGTATTACAAACTACTAACTCAAAGTTTTAACATTGTATATTTAACAGTGAATTATGACTTAATCAATGTAAAATACATCAAAGTATGGGATCAAATTAATGTATGTAGTTTAGCACCAAATGATGAACAGTTAATCACAAGTCAATGCAATTATTGCACAATTTGAAATTTGAAATTTAAAGTTTTAATAGATATTCAGGTATAATTAAAATACAATCAATCATTATTTATAATATTAACTTTAATATTACCAATTACATTTTTAAAATATATAATGGATATTCCGGCTATTTATATTGATAATATAAATTTTTTATGTTTGAAAAAATTTATTACAAATCAATCCAATGGTACAAAAGTCTACTAAAGTATATATATATATAATGTTAGTATAAAAATGCATACAATTTTAGGCATTTAAAGTTAAGTCCTAACTTAAGCCTTCATTATTTGTAATATTGTTTAATAATTATATTATAAAAAAAATAAAATAACAAAATAATTAATTATATGAATATAAAAATGTTTGCCAAAAACTTTTACAAAGTTTTGCTAAAAAAGCTAACAAAACGTTATTTATATTGAAGTGAATTGTAGTGAATGTTTGGCTGAAATGTGATAACGCTTTATGAAGTGAGTGCTCATCAGTGATCATCACAACAACCAGTGCTGCACTTCACTAGTCGAGGACATCACTGCCAACGCTTCCCAATCATCGCTAATATACAGTCTCTACTGATTGTTACCTATATATCGCACACCAGTTACCGATGGCCGCATCCATGGCAACTAACGACCACTTGATATCAAGTTATCCATCAAACAAGACTCCATTCCTCATCGGTGTGACGGGTAAGCAGTGCTCGGGTTTCTGTTATTTTTAATGACTCATTGATTCATTAATTTATTTAATTGATGATTAAAAGGCGGAACAGCTTCGGGAAAGTCGACGGTATGTGAGAAGATAATGAGTCAATTGGGCGAAGACAGTGTGGTCAATAGGGAGCGCCGAGTGGTATGCATATCGCAGCACAGCTTTTACCGCGAACTGACGGCCGAAGAGCGGGCGCTAGCGTTCAAAGGACTGTTTGACTTCGACCACCCGACGGCCTTTGACGAGCACCTGATGGCCACCACTCTTAAAGATATTCTTGAATGCAAAACAGTTCGCGTCCGACAATACAACTATAAAGAAAATACAGTGTATGAAGACATTGATCCAATGAAATATCTTACTTACCATCGGATTAATTGCAATGACTTTTTGTTTAATTATTGAACATATAGTGGGGAAAGCGAACAAACCATATATCCGGCTGATGTGGTCCTCTGTGAAGGTATTCTCGTGTTTTACTTCAAACAAATACGAGAACTCTTTCACATGAAGTTATTCGTCGACACAGACTCTGATACCAGACTCGCCAGACGTGGTATGTCTTATGCAATGAGTTATTGAATTATTTGAATACTAATTGTGTGGTTAATTGTTTGACTGGAAGTCTTACGGGATGTGAACGAAAGGGGACGCGATTTGGAGACTGTTCTCAATCAGTACACAAAGTTTGTTAAGCCATCGTTTGAAGAGTTTTGTCTTCCAGTAAGTGATTAGTTATTACATCCAATTGGTAGTAATGATGTGATTAACTAAATTTGTTTTGTTTAATACAGACCAAGAAGTACGCCGATGTGATAATACCGCGCGGGGCCGACAATAACGGTATTGTAATTTAAACAATATTTTAATTTAGTTATTAATTAGTAAATGTGTTACCATTAAAATGTTGTGTGAAATACAATAAGAGATTCACTTTTTAAGCATTTGACTGGTTATGTCTGAAATTAAAGACATTAAATCATTAGTTTTTTAAGTAAACTAATGAAAGAAATTGTTTTTAAAAAGTTTTATTATTTTGATTTATTTCAGTTGCAGTAGAGTTGATAGTGAATCGCATTGAAAAATTGTATGCTTACTGTCCGCTCCGGTTGTCTAATACTGAAGATAATGCTAAGGAGTCGATACTCGTGTCAAATGCTAATACAAATGCCATCAAAAGCCGAAGAGACTCCTCTCCCAATCTAGTAGTCAGTCGATAGGCTTTCAGATTAATTGTTGAATTTATTACCAATTTTTAGTAAATTTTAGGCATTTTTTTAAATTCAAATCAAATTAATTTCTTAATCAGTATTTTTCAGCATTTTTATGATAACTATAAATTACTACCAAATATTTAAATCCATTTATTAAACTATAATTTTATATACCTCTTTATAATCACTGATTATTAATCAGTATTAATACAAATTTTTTATACACAAATTTATAATTATGCAGAATCTCTGTTGTATTTTACATAAACTATAGTTTTTTTACATTGAATTATGAATTAAATATACGAATAATATTTTTTTGATTAAATTGGTTATTGGTTTTTGAATATATTTTGTACAAATATAGTGGCCATTGATTTAATTGTTCAGACAATAAAGGAGTTGTTGCAAAATCCACGAATACGTTCGTCGAGTCCATTGTCACCGCCGCCTAATCTGGCGGCACAAATGGATCAGTTTAGACGGACTGCCATCACTCGTAGCGTATCAATTGGCAACACATCGCGTCCCCATTGATACTCTCGTTAACTACTACTCTAACCGTCAGATTTAATATATATTTTTCACTGTTATATCCGATATATAATTTAAATTATCTATCATTTTGTTGTGCAATACATTTAACGCTTTATGGCTAAATATTTTGGTGTTTTTTATGAGACTGAATATGTTTTTAAACAATATTTTTTATATAAATTTTATTCCCTTATTATCTAAAGACTAGATTACATAATAATTTTACCGGTAATTGAATACATAGTCAACTTAAATAACAATATTATGCATATTATTATTACGTTTTGAAAATAATTGTAACTTAAATCTTGAGATCAAAGATCAGTATTTTGTATAATAATTATAATTATGATCAGAGCTTAGACTTTAGTCGTTCACTTTATAACAATGTTGACTAAATTATCTATAAATTTAAGCCCTGATTGTTATATTTTGTGTGAAAGGTATTAAATAACATTAAATGACTTCCCGTCAATGCAAACCATTAAATTAATACTGAAAACAATGTCTTTATTTTATTTATTTATTAATTTTCACTTCAAATTGAAAGGCATTTCATTAGCAATTTCTTTGAGAAGTTTGAGAGCAGTCCACGCTTTTTGAACCGTTTGGCTGTTTGTCTCCCTTTCGGTTAAATCTGAAGACATAAATCAAAATTTTAGTTTCAATTTAAACATAAATTGTGTGATATTTGTGTGGACTATACCTTTGAGCCAAAGCTGTAACTCAACCATTTGTAGCGACATATCGTTGATTAGATAAATGGGCGGAACACTCATCAAAACCATACAAAATGCAAATATAACGGCTTCTCTCACATATCTATTAATTTAATGATAGATAATAAACATTTAATTGTTTCTTAAAGTACAGACATATAAGAAATTGATGATCACTTACCCGTCTAAGTGGTATCTAAAGGCCAGAATGAATTCCAAGAGTTCTTTTCCCATTTGCTTAGAGATGGGCGAAAACGAAGCGTTTCTTAAAATTAAGCCCAAAGTATAGAGAAGTCTTCCCAACACATTGTCTTCGTCTTCGAGAAAATGTACTTTAATTTCATTTCCGTATATATTCTTCATGAGTGGGAAAAAGAAATGTCCGGCAAATGGTAGGAATCGGTTGACAAACGCTTTTTCGTCCAAAGTTTTGGTCTTATGAGTCAATATTTTAGTCTTAGAGTCAATCCTATTCTTGACAACTTGTGTCCAATGATTGTCGGCCACCTTTTCTTCATAGTTTGCTAATCGAAACTCTTTTGGATTCATTTGATCCACAATGTGTTTGACATTAGATGATAATTCAGTACTGGACGCTAATAACACTTCCAATACATCAAGTCTTTGACGGATTGTATAATTAATTGCGTAAAACTGTTCGCACAGATAATTGGCCACTTGTTTGGGTGAACTCACACACAATGCTATCATAGCACGTAATCGGATGCCAATAAAGTCTTCAACAGCGCTGGTGTCGTCCAATCTGAACAACAATTGTGTGAATTCTACCGATATTTCGGTCAAAGAATCGGAATTTTTTCTAATAATTTGTTCCGCACTTTGAAGACAAGTAGTAAACCACTCGACCTTTTCGTGATCTAACAGCCCTTCCATACAATCACGCAAATAAACCGGTCTTTTCTGGTTTGTCATCCGAGTATCAACTGATGACATATCATATGGTATGAGATCACTATCATCATCGTCATCGCTGTCCAAATGTTTATTATCGCTAACTTTGGGCAACACCTTAGGCCCAATGTCTTCGCCCATATCATCGCCAGTGTTTAGTACAGAAAGTTTGTGTCCAATGTTTGTCATATCATTATCGTTGCAATTGTTTAAAAACAAATCATTTAAGTGTTTGATTTCATCATTTTCTTCAATTTCAAAATTAATGTTATTGTTTTCGGTGTAAAACAAAGACATCAGCGTTTGGCCAACAGTCAGACCAATGTTTCTGAAGTCTGTTTGACTGTTTTTCAGATGTAATTCAATGCCATTCATTGTCAATCGGCGAAACTTATCGGCCATTGAACTGAAGTCAATGTCTTTCATAAATCTCGAGCCAATCATCAAAGCTCTGGAGAGGTATAAGTGTTGGGAATAACTGCGGTATTTAATGGCACTCGAGTTACTCCAAGAGTTTAACACATTATTGAATGCATCAAAAAATGTTGGCAAAGAATTGGTGGACAGATAACCAAATATGTTAACCAATATCTGATCGCTTTTAAACTCATTGATTAACAAATATTTGTTTGTAAATAAAAACTTCAATTTGTTGTTTGTGTCCACACTATTGCCGATCACCCAAACGATGGCCAAGTGATTGGTCTGCAAACAGAGCATACTTTTAACCAACACTTCCATGTATTGTGGCTTTTGTTGGGAAACAACTGCTCTGTAGGCGATTCGCCGCCAAATGAAGTCAGCCTCACATTTGGCCATCACTTTACTCATGAGTTCAGTGAAGACAATGTCTGCAAAACCTATGAAAGCTATTCGTCCTAAAAGTGATGACAAGAACTCCAACGAAGAGTCAATTGATTTGTTGATGAAATCAAACACGTCTTCAAAACACAAATATATTGTTTCAATGAGTCGTTTGAAGTATAAATGTCTTTCAAATTTATGGCTCATTTCTGTCTTCATATTATTGGACACAATCTCCGGTAAAGACACTAATATTGTCTCTAATTTGGGACCAATTATTGGTAACTCTTTGGCCGATATGCGACTCGTCTGCAACAGTAATGTCTTAAGAGTGTCGTCGGTATAGACATAACGTGTCATTAAAGACAATACTTTGTTTCGTTTGAAACTATTTTCCCGTATTTCGGCAAAACTGGTCACAAGAGTCACAAATGTGTTGAAATCTGGGCTCAAAAAGTGATTGTCAAACAGTTGTTCATCACTTTTATTGGCAAAACTCGTGGCATTCAATGAGTCAATCATTTGCCGACAAATGCCTATCTTTTTCTCAACCAATTGGTCACTCATTATGTCATTAATTATGGCTTTAATTGTAATTTAAATTATATTTTCATTCAAAACTCAAAATATATTTCAAAAAACAAAACAAAACTTTGTTTACACTTTTTTTGGGAGAAACTATTCATAAAATACGTTACAGTTTTTAAAATCAACTTTAAATGCCTAAAAAAAGTAGCTTGATCATTTAAAAAATCTGAATTAATCATATTTAATAATTTATAATTAAATTAAATTGATTTTAGAAAAACTTTAATTTATTTAAAAATTATTTACAATTATATTTCAAACAGAAATTAATTTCATAACAATTTATTTAAAGCCGATATCTCTTGTTTGTCCAGTGCTTTCAAATTGAATCCTTTGATCTGTTCTTTGCCCTCCAATTGTCTCAATTGATCCACTTTTGGCTTCAAATCATTCCTTAACTCGTCGATGGATTTCGTCAAATCGTTTTGGTCTTCAGTTATAAGACTTTTGGCTGAACTGACAGTAGTTTTGATAAAAGAGTTGCCATAACTTAACCACAATTTATTGGACTATAAATTGTTGAAAACAAATCAATCATACAATTAGTCTATTATTTCATAACAATTATAATTACAATCAATTAATCACTACATCATTGGTATACTCTTTATGTCTCTTCAATACATTCAGCGCTTCTCTGTTTTTGTTGAGCCGTTCATTCAAATCAATGATCTCTTGTTTGGTTCCCAGAATATCTTCGGCACATTCCTCCACCTCTTGCAATGCTCTCAATATGTCATCCATTATGGGCTGATCGGTCGTCGCGTCCATAATATGTCTTTGAATTATCACTCAATTGAACCAAACTTTCAAATCAAACTTCAGTTCAAATGGTTGTTTACAAACAAAAAACATGTGGTTTATTTGCAATCCATACACAAACAACGTTACGAATATTTGGGTTACTATTTGATTGTTATTTAAAACTCAATGCAAAACCTAATTTAGGGATCAATTAAGAGTTGATAACATTGTTTGTGAATCAATGGTTGCATTTGTGTATATTTTGATTTTTGTGGTAATTTTTGAAACCAATTTAATGATAATTAATTGAGATTTAGTGGTCAAGTGTTTGAAAAGAAATGCCAATTTTGAAAGTAGATTATAGTTTAGTTGATAACAATTTAGTTGATCTCAAGAATCTGACCAATGAATTGGAAATACTCAACGACTTTGACGTCAAGCCATTGAAATATGCAAATCAAGAGCTGATTAAGCAATTGATTTGTAAGACATCCGGTGATGAAGAGGCCAAACAGTCGGTTGATTTGATTAATGGCAACACAGATCTGATTGCCAACCAATACGAGGGCGGCTTCAAGATATGGGAAGGTCTGCACGATATCATCGACTATTTCATTGAATGCCAAATACTTGACAAATATTCAAACCAACAAAATATCAATTTCTTAGAAGTATTAAAAAATTTATTATAAAATTATAAAATCATTACTTAATTAATGATTATTTAATTGTTGTTCAAACAGTTGGGATGCGGTTCTGGTTTGGCATCAATTTATTGCTCACAAAAATTACCAAAAGTTAACTTACATTTACAAGACTTTAACGCAGATGTGATTAAATACTTCACATCAGTTAATGTATTGTTGAACAGTAAGGCCAACAATAACAGTGAAGACAATACCAATCGCTTTCATTACTTGTATGGCGACTGGTCTGCCATTGCCGACGATATTAGCGCCGATTCGGGTCTTAAGTTTGATCTGATCTTGACATCGGAAACGCTCTACAATTGCGATAATTACGAAAAGTTATGCAAAGTTTTGAAGTCGAGTTTAGCGCCAAACGGAACCGTTTATATCGCATCCAAATCACATTACTTCGGTATCGGCGGCGGAACCTATAGTTTTATAGAGTTTATCGAAAGTGACGGCTATTTTACGGCCGAAATTGCCAAAGAAATTGAAACGCCATTAATCAGACATATCATCAAACTTTGTATTAAACAATAAAATAATGTTCAATTAAAATATGTTTAATTTATTCATTTTAAAATCAACACAGAAATAGACATATTAGTAATGCCAACTGTTGTCCCAATACATACACCCGCAAGCAATAGGCGCTAACAATTTAAGCACTGATTGTCATTCATTTATGACTTAAAGATTAGTTACAAAAAATTAATAAAAACAAAATACAGTGAAAAGTTAAACCGTTTTTTAGTCAGTCTATGTGCGACACATTGTGGCATCAATTTGTGTGATTTGCGGACAAATTAACATAATTTTCTTTCTGTACATCTGATGACTAGCAATAGGATTGCGTTCAAAGTAAACGGTACGCAATTTGGCTAACTTTACCAACACATCCAAGTCTTTCCAGTCGTCGATACCATTGTCATTGAACCACAACTCTTCCAATTCAACCAAATGATCAATATTTTCCAATTTCTTCAGTCTATTCACCGCTAAATCTAATGTTTGAAGTTTTGTGTTGTTTTCAAGACCTTCGATGACAGTAATGCCGTTATTACTGATGTAGAGCTGATCTAAAAGCAAATTTTGATGCAATCCTTCAATTTTGATGATTCGGTTACTTTGAATGCTTAAGAGCTCTAAATTCTTCAATGTCTGCAAATTATCCAATTTTGTGATCTTATTTTTGCCCACAAATAGACTCTTTATATTCACTAAATTGTCTAAATTTTCAATCGCACGTATCCTATTAGATCCCAATTCCAAGAGTTCCAGATTTACCAATTCAGACAAGTTTTCAATCTTCGAGATCTTGTTATTGATTAGAAATAATTTCTTTAGTTTCACTAAATTATCCAAATTCTCTATTTTACGGATCCGATTGAACGACAAATCCAGAACTCTGTCATCAAATATTCAATAAACACATTATCACCCAAAATGTCAAGACATACAGTGGTATTCAATACTAACTCCAAGTTAACCAAAGTGTCCAGATTTTCAATCTTTGTTATCTGATTGTCGTATAACTCGAGTTCGCGAAGAGTCACCAATTGGTTCAGACCCTCAATCTTCTTAATGATGTTATTCCTGAGACCTAAACACTCGGTTCGGGTCAACGCCGACAACGCGGCCATCGATTTGACTTTCGAGTGATTCAACTCAATGTCCAGCGCTTCCAAGTCGAGCGACATCTCTGCCTCATCGCTGTTGTCGTCATCTGAACCACAATATCACTCATTAATTATCAATCAATTAAATGTCATAAATATGTCAATACTTTGTTGTGGAGAGCCGTTTGTGTCCATTTGGTTGTTACCGTCCATCGAGTCATTCTCAGAGATCACATCAGCGGCGGTGCCTTCGGGTCACACCAAATGGTCAGTCAGTTTATAGACATATTTTATACATCAATGCATACCATTGTTATCCATGGTTTGGGTCAATACAAAGTGATTTAAGTCTTCAGCCAAATGTCAACTCAAATCAAATGTTGTTTACATTTGTTTACAAACAATGAGTCAAACAAATGATTAGTCCATCAAATATGTGGTCAAACTATACATCACTTGTTTCGCTGTTTTCAACAAATTTAATGTTTTATTAATTATTTAATTAATTAATACTTATATTTGCTTTTAATTTAATTGTTTTTTATAATTTAATTAATAAATAATTAGTTTATTAACTAATTTTTTAATAAATTAAAAATTGAGTAAAAAATAAACGTATTTATTGTTCACAAGACATGTGACACTCAATCATCGGATCCAATGATAATAATCGCCGCAAATTTATATCTCATTTAGTGGTCAACCAATTCAGTGATTAAATCTAATCTCAAGTTATAATTTAGTGATAATTTTGTGGCACAAAATGGCCTCAAGAGGTGCCACCGAAACCAATCAATTGAAGACTAATTTGGAGGACCAGTTGGACCGACTCGTCGCTCAATTAGCTGATCTCGAAGAATGCAAGTAAATGTCTAAACCATCTGATGATTAAATTGCATATAATGTTATCTGAATAACTATTACAAGATGCTGACCATTACTGTCAATGTCTTGGGATTAGATTGTTTGCGATTAAAATTGTCTTAAATAATGATTTATTGATTGCAATGAATGGCATATTTGGTGTCAATTTAGGGTCGACTTGGATGGCGACGAATACGAAGAAACAAAACGAGAAACACTGGAACAGTTGGAAGAGTTCAGTCAATCGTTGTCTGCCATGAAGTCTGGAAATATGACATTAGTTGATGAACTCAATGCCATGCAATTGGTTTGTATTGTCCATCACATTGTCATCACATTTTAATTGTATAACTAATTGTATGTCTAATTATCAGGCAATTCAAGCGGCCATTAGTCAGGCCTTTCATACACCAGAAGTGATTCGTATGTTTGCCAAACGACAACCCGATCA
>JAQIWK010000806.1:0-13261 GCA_034695265.1 Dissorhina ornata | reverse complement strand
CAAATATGGTCTAGATCATTATTCAATGAACAAATTTTAGTTTACCGACTTTATGGCCGCGACCAAAGCAACTTAGAAATTAATTTTGCTATAATTTATAAGTTATAAAAAATATCAGTAATAATTTGTTTCCTTTGCTATAATAATAAGAATAAATTTATGAATAACTAATTGAAATAAAATGTTTATATTTACAAATTATTGTACAAACATTTTTTATAAAGATTATTTTTAATTATAATTTCATTATAACGGCCTGTTTAATTGTCAAATATATTACAAATAATATTGAAAATAATTATATAAATAAATATTTGTAATCAAATCAAGTAATTAATTCAAATTAATTTGAGAGACTGTCCACTATATAATAGTTATTAATTAATATTTTAACTTAAATATGTTTTATGGCCGTTAGATATATGCACTAAAAAATAGTTAATAAATTAAATCAAAATATGAAAACTGAATACTAAATAGAAATTATTAATTCAAAAATATAAAAGTTATTTCAAAAATACATTATAAAATAAGTTCAACAAATAATTACAATAAATCATCATTTCATCCCTTAATACTTTATTATAATTTAAAATAAATCTTTCTTTTAATAATAAATTGTTTAAAAAATTATTCATACGGTATATACAGCGGGAGAGAGATAGATAGATAGAGAGAGAGAGAAAGAGAGAGCATTAACAATAATATACAATAATGTACAAAACAATAATGTAGTTTACAATAAAGATGTACTAGTTTATATTTTGACAATTGTTTACTGAAAGACAAATAAAAAACACAGCAATGCTTTTGAAACAATTGTTTTTGTTTGATTCAAATCAAAACTAATGACAGGTTTGTGTTTAAAAAATATATATCAAACCATATCATATATTTGTCTTAAATATTGTTTTTTGTCATTTTATATATAGTTAATCAATAAATGGATAAAAGTTTTTTTTAGTATTAATATAAAGTTTACTTTCTTTTAGCAAAAATACTATTAAATATTTTTTAATGTCTTTTAATGTTTTACTGTAATAAGACTTTTAAACACATTTATCTTATAAAATAAATGAAAGTCATAAAAATAAAATAAGTAACATAAAAATATAGATTTAAATTTAATTAAACTTTTTATATTATGTTTAAATCGATATTTAATTAAATGCAAAATATTATACAATGAGACTTAATAAGGTGTATAATATACTGTATATGTGGATAAATTTTATTTTTGTTGTTACTTGAACTATTTAATCTCTAAACTATTGACTTTGATGTTAATTAGTAAAATAATTGTGCAATATATATACATATAACTGATCTAATCTGTATATTTAAATACAAACGTCCATACAGTTAGATATCTAGACTACAGAATTATTTGGTTAATTATAGTCCGCAATGTATAAAGTAAAGTGCAATTAGTGAACAACTTATACTATACTTGTATTACTTTAGCTAAGTTTGAGGCCAAGTCTTAGGCATTTTAGTAATAATAATGGTTTTAATGTTAGCATAAAAAAGAGTAACATTTTTATGGTCATCCAAACAGTTGATCTCACGAGTGAACGACTCAATAAGACTGAATGTCCACATATTGTCCACATTTTAACATTTAGTTCAACAGTACATACATTGTATGGTAGCTGAAGCGCATAACTACTTCATATTGTAGCTATTATTCAATATATACTATGAGGGAGAGAGAGCGAGAGATTTTGGTTTTTTACGGTCCAACTAATCCATAGGATAGCCATTTCAGTACATATTAAACTCCATTCGTTTTGTGTCCAACCGTTGGACAGTTCAGTCAGATTTAATGGTATTTTTTCAAAAACCAAGTCTTTTATATGTTTAATGATAATGACTATTGGAGTGGTAAACAGTGCCAAACAAAACAGTCATTTTCAACACATAAATACAGATTCAATAGCTAAATGATTATAAAACAAATGAAAGCAAATGTCTTTAATTTAACCATTTAATACAATATCTTTAGCTAATAGTTTACAATTGATTTTTATATTTGTCTGACTATTACCGTCTCAGGAGTAAAGAGTTTACAAGAAATTACTTTAAATCAAAAGAAAATATTTCACAATTACTGTACACAATCATTGGCGTTAAGTGAGCAAGCTATAAATGCAATGAGCCATTGACCAATCACTTTTATAATAAGATAATTTTATTTTTAAAATCAATTTATACCCCAAATAAAATAAATATCAAATTTCAAATTAATCGGAAAATCCAATTCAAGTATATATTGAAGTAAAATTGATTTTTATTATTTGATTGAATTAAATGTATTGAACTAATAGTTAAAAATTGGCTCAAATTTTATTTACGATATAATTACTATTAATAATGTTCAATTTTAAAATTTATATAAATATAATTTTTTTAAGTTTAAGTAATTTTTAGCTTAATTTGCAGTTAAAATAATATACATTTTAAATATATTTTTTAAATAAAAACATTTGATTTGTTTTTAAAAATTGTTTAAATACTAAAATAAAGTAAAAGTCTTTTGTTGTTAATGTCAGAAACAAAACCAGATATTATCAATATTAAATATTATATACCTATATATATATATATATACATACCTGTCCATATCAGATATGAATATAATATTTTTAATAAATATTATTAATTTTTAAAAATTTATTTACAAAATTATTATTTACATGAAAAATATCCTGAAGATAAAATTTGTTTGATTTGTTTGCAAATATATTAATTAATATTTTATAATTGTATTTGTTATACAATGTTGTAAGTAAAATTATAATATACTAATTGTGTTTTTGATTACTTAATTTAATTCAATCATAGGTGACAAAACAACTTTGTCATAATTTTAGGCTAAAATTAGTTTAATTAAAAATATTGGTAACATTTTACATACCAAATTAAATATATCTAAATGCATACATATGTATAGATTATAAAGTTGGTATCTGTTTTGTTTCTTTTACTTTTATTTTTGAGTTTCCATTGGGAACTGAAATAAAATATTGAATTTAATAAAATGAAAAAATTTATTGAAAAACATTTTTTTCTGTAAACCTTTGATGGATTGTATCTTTGTTTTCAATCATATTTATAATCTCTCTCTCTCTCTCTCTCTCTCTCTCTCTCTCTCCATATCATTGCTGACTGAATGACTGATTATCCAAAAGTCAAATACAATTCATATAGACATGTATTTAAAGACATGTTTAAGTAAGCGAAGCAATAAAAAACAAAAACAAATGAACAAATATTGTGAAGAAATTGTTGTATTAATGTTAAGAAAGTTATAGTAAAAATCACAAATAGTTAGTTCACTGGCACTGGCATCTCAATGACAGTGACTTTTAAACTTTATTTAGTTTGTAAAGTAAGTAATAAGACATCTGCCAAACAAACAAAATCAAAAACAACCAGTCGTTTGAGAGTTTGTGAAAAATAAGTAATGAATAAGTTATATAAATATATTCCCAAATTTGATATTTACATTAAATATATGACAGATTTAACACATAATTTATACATTATTTTGTGTGAATACATATAAATATTAAAGAGCAACAAAACAAAAATATATTCAATGCATTTAATCAGACTTTTAAATGTCATTTATTAGCCAAAAATTGGCTTGTTTAGTTCACTCTATAAATGTAAACATATTTTTATTTTATTTTTTTATTTTACATATTATATAATCATTTAAATTTTTATTTTATAGTTTTATTCATTATTTAGTGAGCAATAAATTATACAAATGAATGAATATATCAGCCCTACAGACCCACTGATGGCTTCGACAGCGATAATTCAATGAGTTATTTGTAGGCATAAGCAAAAAAAGTTGCAAAATTTATTGCCAAATAAGTTTAGTATATAATATTCGGTAATATCATTGATATTTATAATAAAAAGAGATAATTTTATAAAACATTTGCCGTCAAAAACAGCACACCCTCTCATCGCTGACTCTTTTAAATTAATGCCTCAATTATAGTCTCGTCGACAATGAAGTGTATAGTTATTTGAATAGTTTTTATATACAAATTTGATATAATAAATACAATTTATTTATACACAAAAAAGTGTGTAACATGTAGTTAAGAAATGAATATTTTACCCCAAAAAATACTGTACAAACAATATTGTGAGCAATAATATACTGATAAATATTATGAAAAGATTAGAGTTTTACAAATATAGAAATTTATTTGTTTAACAAAAAAAACATATTTGCATTTTTCAAACCTCTACAACACTTTCAATGATTGAAAAGACAGACAAAAGTTTTGTTTAATTTTCTCTTTTTAAATGTAGAGTCAATACATATTAAATCAATTTTACACAAAAAAAAATTGATAATAATTATGATTGCTATTTGAAAAGCCATTAAATAAATGAATGTAAAATACATTGAATAGATAAATAATATACAGAATATGTTTATTCTGTTGACACACAGAATATTCTCTACAAAAAAGCATCAATTTGTTAACTTTTGGCCGATAGAGTGGGTAATTGAGCGCATGTCTAAAAATTGACTGGGTGCTATTAGATTATTCGCTCTCTTGGTATAAGTCTATAATATATTGAATGACACAGAGCTATGATGCCAGTAGAGCACCGGTAGATATAATATCTGTGCCGTTGAATAGTGAGAAAAGTTGTATTATATTATGAAATACAGATTTTATGTTTTTTTCTTCTTCTAATAAACAATTTAAAAATATACAATTATTTGTTTGTTTGGCTCCTGTGTTTGAGTTGTTTATAATGTGTTTTTTAAAGTAAACAAAGTTTTTGAAAACATTTCTTTGTTATTATTGGTGACTTCGAGCGCTTTCGAGATAAAAGGGCAAAAAATATTAAACCAAAAAATTATAGTCAATATAAAAATAATATAACTTTATATTTGTGTATCTATTTTGCCGATAAAAAAGTCTATTAACTGATAGACTTATAGACTGAAAGAGTCTTTATATAAAAAAGATTGAAGATTTTGTTAGCACAGGTAGTTTGTGTCGGTGCGGACAGTCTGTGTACACACAGTCTCTAGTTATGAACATTAATCAAAAGTATCCTCCGGTTATATAAACTCTTTTTCTAACCATCTGTTTGTTGTTCTGATAATAATATGTATATAAAAACATACATTTAATAACAGATGAAAAATAGGGCCCTATTTTATCATCACTTCTCTATTGTTGTCAATCTTTAATAAGAAATATATATTTCTAATCAATAGTGACATACAAAGCATCCTTATATTTATATATACTGGACATATATATATACCTAGATTGTTGAATATACATATATATCTTGTATACCAATCTATTTTGTATTGTGCGATGTACTCTTAATATATTTATATACAAAAAAAACATACACTTTATTGTTTATATGAAGACAAAAACAAATTGTCCAGCTCAATATTGTTATAACAACAATATTGTATTATAGATTTGCTTTTTTGTGATATAATCTGCTTATGACTTACGAAACACTCGCAAAGAGCGACGGTTTGTCTTTAATATCAGTGTCAGTGTAGTTGTTGTCGTTGTTGTGGTTGTTATGTGGTTTAGTTGACCGACGGATTAGATGCGAGTTGGAGTAGTTGTCGAAGTAGTGACCAATTGGTATCAAATAAATGTCCAATTTATGGTTTTTCCGATTACGGGGCGGCAATAACGCAGCGGTGCAGGACAGACGCCGGTCCAGTTCGGAACGGGTGCCCATTGACTTACCACAGTTTCAATACCATCCCTCCTCTATGTCCCAAACATCCAGCCGTCTGCACAGTACGCGCGGCTCTACCAGCTCTTACTGCGGTCCCGCAGGTCTGGCCCAACAGTGCGGAGATGTGCCGCCTTTGCATCGCAAAACTTTAATGCCCGGCACCAGTATTAACCTGGCTGATAGTCTCGACAATGTCGCACAAATGATACCTAGGTTTGTCCATAAAATGCTAAATATTATGCTATTTTTTTAATTGTATTTTTTTGTTATTAAAAAGTGCTTTGTTTGTATTAAACATTGATTTACTGTTATATTTGACATATTTGTTAATTTACATTATTATTTATGTACTTTATTTAGCAAAGCTGTTACTTTGTAGCAAGTTATTAGTTGGTTATATAAAAATATTTTTTTTGCTTATAATAACAATAGGATGAGATAAGAAGTTATAATCTTATTATCAAATATTAATGGGATTTTCTTACAAATGCAAAGTATAATATAAAAGTAGAAAATTAATTGAATGTTGTCATAGATTATTAAAAATTAGTTTAAACTTATCTTACAAGTAAAAAATTAAAACTAATAAAAATATTGCATTTTAAGTATAACTTGGTTTTATTTTTTAAAAGTCATTCACTGTTTTAAGTATAAAATTAATAGTAATTTTTAAAACTTTTAAAATTTTATTAATTATAAATGCGTTGGCACAATTTTTGTTTTAAAACTCTTTTATATCTATAAATTATAAACTCTAATGTAGCTCTACTAAAGTCATCTCTCTCTCTCTCTCTCTCTCTCTCTCTCTCTCTCTCTCTCTCTCTCTCTCTCTCTGATTCACTCACTTATTTCACATCTATTTATCTTAAACTAAATGACAACAAAATTTCCTCAAATACTTAGCGTTACGTTTGTAGTGCTATTTTGTCACCAAAAGTATTGGTCGATGTCTGTAGTGGTGTCGGCAAAGGTGTTACACAATCAATAGCTAAAGTTTAATATTGTAATTATTAAATCAATAACATTATTAGCAGATATTATATATAAGTTGAAAGTTAGACAATATCTTAATTGAGTTAATTGGTAGACGATTTTCCCAATAGATGTTAAAAGCAATTGTGTTCAGTTTTTGAATGATTAAGACCACCTCCCTGTCCACCACCACCAGTACCACCACTACCACCACTCCTATGTTTGTCGCACACCTCTGGCACTCATCCGTTGAAATAAATGAATAAATAGTGTTGTTTTTAAGTCTTATTTCCTAATGATGTTTGTCTTTCAAACGCACAATTCATCAATTATTCAATGACTTTCTTAATAATTTGCTTCAAAACTACTATTTATTGATTAGGACTAATGTTATTTATAATACCACACATACAACTGTGTACACCATTTGTATACACCAACCCATTTGATGGATAAGTCTTTTTAGGTCTGTAAATAAAATTACATTTAATGAGTAATTTCGGAAACATTTAATCCATTATATTGAGAATAAAATAAAAAGATAAACTTATTTATGAGATAATATTGAGACAACAAATTTGAAATTATTATTATTATTACTTATGATATCAATAGGATTAACAATAAAACGGGCGAAAAAATATATAATGCCATTAAATTGTTTATCTAGCAATATGTCAAAAGTCTTGTTAATAATTGTAATAATTATATTTACCCATAATTGATTCTGGCGACAATAATATTTGTGTATTTTTTTTACTAATAGCTTGTTTATTAATAGCAATTAATTGATCAAATCAAATAAATTAATTGTTTACTTTTGTTATATATATTTATTTATTTGTATACTAATAAATAGCATTTAATGTAATTATACTTAACTTTTTTTATTACAACAATTATTTAATATTAGTTAAACATTTAATACAACAATAAAATTATAATATGTTTATTATTAATACTTAACCCATTATATTTTATGTTATTAATTATAATATTTTGTTTGTTATTAATTAAAATTGTTTGGCGTTAAAAAAATACAATTAAAGTTTTGTTTTTACCAAAGTACTAATAATTTATTTTTTAAAATTAATTTAAAAATCCATTTTATTATTGCCGTAACAAATAAAATGGCAATATTTTATGACTTTTATTGCAAATCTTTTTTGTTGTTGCTTTAAATCAGGAGAAAATAGGTGTTAAAATTTGTTGACAACAAATATAATCAAAATTAACTGGCACAGATTTGAAAACGTTCAAATTGTACAAGTATAAAGTTTCTCAATTATTTTTCAGAACATTTGACAAAAGACCTTGTTTAGAAAATTGATATCAAGAGATATTTTTTCTTAATTAATAATGTTTTTATTATAAAAATTTAATTATACATGTATATTGTGGTTATACTTTTAATATAAATAGTGAATTGAAAGCATTTCATATAATTATTTTTCTTGTATTTTATTCACAAATAATTTTAAAACAAAAATTTAATCAATTGATTGAGTCGTTTAAATTCAAGTCAAATACAATTGCTATACAAAAGTAATAACAAAAATTTATTTTGAAATAACATACAATTGATTTTATATTATAATTCGTTTTTCTATTATTTGATTTATAATGCAATTAATCAATAATAGGATTTAACTCTATATAAAATTATTTTATATTTTAAGCTAGGTAGCTGCAAAGGTTTATAAAAACATAATAGAAATTTAATATTTTACTAGTTTTAGATTAATATTTATTTTTAACATTTGTTAAAAATAATTAATTAACAAATTATTTTAACAAATGTTAAAAATAAATAAAATATATTTAATTTTAAATCTTATATAAAATTAAATAATGCAAATAAATAACTTTAAAATAAAAAAATTTAAATTTGATATTTTATTTAAATAATATTTCAAACTTGTAATAGTGTTTGAAAAATTACATTCAATCTTGTTTTTAAATTGAATTGTATTTCTTATAATTAAATTTTGAACACAAACAAAAAACGTTACCTAATTACTTTTTTCAATTCATTTAGTAAGTAAATTGAATATATAATATTTCAATTTATACAAGATTATTTGTGTTTTTTGTGTTTTGGTTTGTATTTCTTTATATAACAAGTTATATGAAACCCAACTATAATTAGAAATGTTTTAATAAGAAATGTTTTTAATTATCTAACAATAAAAGCAATATTAATATAAAAATAACACTTGAAATAAATAAATTTAATTAATTGTAACAAAACAAATCAAATCTATTTTACAAGTTTATAATAATTAAGTCTATTCTTATCAACATTTAAATTATCACACATTTGTTTTTATTACTATATATTTAAGTATATATTTTTATATTTGCCATAAAAATGGTGTTTAGAAAGTAGTTTTTATGTGAGATTTTGCTATTTAATAGTAAATTAAATAATATTTAGCAAAATTTATTTGCTTTAGAGTGGAGTTTAATAGACGCTAAATGTTATACAAAAATAAATTTTTACGACTCTTTTAGTGTTAAAATATTTTTTTCCAGAGTTTTTTTTAAATAATAAATGTCCACAAAATACATATTATATTTTAGTTATCAAACATTTGAATTATTGAATTATCAAATTATTGCAAAAGGGTTTTTATATTATTAAGCAATTTTTTACTAACTGTTATAATAAGTTGTAATAGATTATATTGATTTCTATTTTTGATTATAAATTTATCAATAGGATCTTTTAAATATTGTGCTTCAAGTGATAAGATAAATTAGGTTTTAATTTAGTTTTAAAACAATTTTAAACATAATTTATTAAGTATTCATAAACAGGCAAATAATTGATGACATTTTAAATTTTTAAAAATTTAATGCATATTTATAGTGTGCATTAAATTACATTAAATATCATATAAAATGTTTTATATTTTTTTTTGTTAGATTTTTATTTTATTCGTCTCTTAATATAATACATAATATAATCAACAAAAATGGTTTTGACAGCACTTTTAAAAAGCAGTTCATTAAACATCGAGTTTAGACACAAAACAGTCTTTTTATTGTATGAAAATAAAAATATTGCTAAACAAATGCAATGCAACTTTGAAATTATAATAATTTTATGCTTTTTTGTCAGTAAAACTATTTTTATACAATAATAATAATAATAATAACACAACTAATTTGCATATCATTTTCTTTTATTAAATATTTTCTTATATTTTTTAATTTAAAAAAAACATAATTTATAAAACATTTTAGGAAATATGAAAAATGTTAAACATTTGGTATATCATTTCAAATGACTACTAATTAGCAAAACTACTAATTATAGGCATTAAATTGATGTAACTTTTAAATTATGTAATTTATTTATAATTGAAAAATCAATTTGCTTTTTAACAAAGTTAATATTCTACCTAATGTACAAAATAATTTATTTTTAAAATGATGATATAAAATTTGTAAAATATTTATTAGTTGATCTTTAAATATAACTAATTTAATTAGAAAATTATACTCAAATATACCAATTTTAAATTAATTTGACTTTTTTTTATTGTCGAATTTAGCTTGATAAATTTATTTTATTATTTGAACCATTTATTTAATAAGATTTAATAAAAGTAGACAACATTTTATTTATTGTGTTTTTATTTAACCAATTATTTTATTTAATTACTTGATTAGTTTGTTTTTATATACAAAACTACTTGAAGTATGTGTCCAGTACTACAGTAGTAAAGACACTTAATTTTATATAGTATTATATGAATCCGTGAGCTCAGGACTAGTAGTTTAAATGGCATTTTCACGTATTTACTGTTTGCCATTCAATTTCTATATTAACTTATAATGTAATTATTTTTTTCACTTAACAAAATTGACTTTAAATATTGGCCACAAATTTTTATTATTATATTAATGTATACAATTAATATTAATATGTTTTTTGTTTAATAAAAAAAATATTTATAGCTCATAAAAACTAATTACATTTCAAACAAATATTTATAATATAACCAAAATAATAAAACATATTTTCCAAGTACTTTACTCTTGGATTTTTAAGTATAAAACATTTGATTTTACACCCGACAGTTGCTATCAACTGTTAACCAATCTATCAAATGATTTTGCACTTCATATGAATTTTCACTCATATGATTGTATTTTGTGTAAAGACTGCGAAAAAAATATATACGATAAGTTCAGGCAATTTTCAGTAAAGAATTAACGGTATTATTAGGATTACTATCTGTTTATTAGAGTGTAAATCAGAAATCGCTTCTTATATTATTATATTTCTTCTCATTTTACGATTTTGTTGATCACATCTTAAGAGTTGAATATAATATCTGTTTTTTATATTTATAAAAGACTCTCTTTTTTATAAAAGTGTTGGTCAGTTTCACAACAAAATGAGTCGTTTTTTGTGTCTACAAAATACTAGTGATTTTTCCTGTAAATAGTATCTTATGGATTGAAATATAGTGTAAATTTTTTCAACCAATTCATTTGTTACTATAGATAGAGTTAGTGAGTGTGTGTGTGTGTGAGAGAGAGAGAGAGAGAGAGAGAGAGAGAAATTGTATTGAATTTAGATTTAATTATATATTTTATTTAGCTCTTGATAACTTTAGATAACTCTTGATATAATGAAATACCATTTGTTGCTAACAAGTGAATAAGTAATGTTTACAAAATTTATTTATATATTGTATTTAATAATTATTAGTGTTTACATTGCCAGACTAAATATTAATTAATTTATCAAAATAAATTTTTTTAATTAAAGCTATGAAAATTAATTATAAAATAAAACAAGTTAAATTAAAACAATTAAAATTACAAACAATTATTTAATATTGATTAAAGATTTTGAACACTAAATAGTGTAATAACATTTTATTTAGTTTGTTAAAAAAGGCAGTTGATTAAACAATACGTTAAAAAGGCAGCAACTAAATAATGTTTTATATGAGGGTTAAATAGTGTGGCCATACATTTAATACAGTATCGTTTAGTTGGCTGACACTCTTTAATGGACAGTCTATAGATTTATTGCAATTTGCAACCAACTGTCCCTTTTATTTTGTTGGCTTACAATTTTGGTCATACTATACACTGAATTGTCGCCAATATTTTACACCCGATTTTCTATTATAAATTTATTGCTCTCTTTCTCTTTTACTCTCTCTCTCTCTCTCTCTCTCTCTCTCTCTCTCTCTCTTCCCGTTAGACATCAATTGTATTGATAATAATTGTATTGATTATTTGTTATACACCAAAAAATAGGTTTTTTAATGCATAAAGCTACTGTACAACAAATATTTAGGATGTATAAAGAATTGAGCTCTAATTACACCTTGATTAAATTGTTATTCAATAAAACAATTCCCAATAGTGTAGCACAACATAAATGCTAAAAATCAAAATCGTGTCATTAATTTAGTGTGCATTGAATTTCATGCAAAATTCATACCAAATATAATGTAACTTATTTGTAGAGATTGTTGTGTCGAGACAACAGCGTTGAAAAAAAATTGCTATTTTTGTTAATTATTTTATACAGAATATAGTGTTAGGTATATATCAATAGTTTAGTGACAATATATCACATAATATATTAAACATCTTGATTTCATGTGAAATTTTTCAAGTGACCTTTTCATATGATTGCAACTAAAAGTAATTATATATTTAATGTATTGTCACTTTATATATAGTACTACTACTGCATCAGAATTTTATATTTATTATCAAGAATATAATGGAGCAAGTACAACTGGAAAAAATGTTATTTTTATATCAAACTTGTTTAGTGTGTAACAAAGTAATGATTTTTCTCTCACTCACTATCCCTTTTATATACATAAACTCAATTAGTTTTTAATCTCTGGACACTAATTAGGACTTAAGACTTAAATTATTTATCTATTGCCAAACATATAACAAGTTAATTTTCAGTCACATCTCTCTCTCTCTCTCTCTCTCTCTCTTTCTAAAAAGATTAATACATTGCAATTGAAAGCTAGGATTTTGTCTACCGTTCCCTCATATTGTCTTTTCCGTTCAATCAATAAAAAACCAAAATTTATTTTCATTTTACTAGTAATTAATTAACTGTTAAAATGTATTGTTTAATTGAGTTCTTAATTATTTGTAATTTAATTTTAAACTTAATTTCAAATTTTACAGAATATTGTTTTTTAACTTTTAATAAACTTTAACCAATTTTAATTAAAAGTTGTTAAATAAGTTAATATATTTGGCATATAATCTATAAATTAAACATACAATAACATTGAAAGTGTGACAAAAAAATATAAAGCTGTTTTAATTATAGATTAGTGTACACTTTTTTTGTATATTTATGTTTTAATAATAGTTTTATCTTGATTTTATTTATTACTGACAAATTATATACTCTATTTTTGTGTTCATAAATGTACTTTCTTCATATTTCTCTTTCTGTCTCTCTCTCTCTCTCTCTCTCTCTCTCTCTCTCTCTCTCTCTCTTTGTCTGTTTATTATTTATATA
>JAQIWK010000805.1:0-13268 GCA_034695265.1 Dissorhina ornata | reverse complement strand
ATATAAATAAAAATATTATATTTATAGAAATTAATAAATAAAATTAAAATATTTAAAATAGTTTTATTTTTTAATAATAGTCAATCAATTTGATTTAAACCAACTAATATTTGAATTTAATTTATAAAATTATTATTTTTTAATGTTTATAAATGAGATTTATATTGAAAATTATGTATAAAAAGTATAAATATAAACCTATTTAACACAAATTAAACAATAAAATAAAGCTTTAAATTAATTTTAATATTTAAATTGAAATAAATTCAAATCAAGCCATCAGTTTTGCTAACAAAGTCTTGCATCAAAATAAATGAGTTTTAATTGAAAACCTGAAAGTGATGTCACATTTTGTATATAATTGAAAGCCTTAAGAGATGTTCACAAAACCTAAAGGCCCGGAGCTATTGTTTAACGTCTACAGTCTGTAGTTAAGTATCTAATAGTATCTATAGTATTATATATTCAAAATTAAGTGCTTAATCAATAGTAATTATAACAAAATAGCAATTTAACCAACAACAAAAAAATATTATTTTCTAATGTGTCTATAAATAAATTTATATATTTGGGAAAAAGGTATCCAATTGTCTAAAATTGTAATAAAATGATCATTAGCATGGCATATATATAAATTATATGTATAATATATAACTGGACAAAATAGGATATAATAGGATAACAATTGAAAGACATTGAATATAATTAAACAAGTATATATTATAATAATAGTTTTATTTTTGCTTGTTAGTATGTCAATTATGTTTAGATAGTGGGAATATACTAGTATTTGATAGGAAATGCACAATAAAAAAATATTTCAGGTATATTTAAATATCTCATATATATAAATATGTAAAAAAAATAATAAATTTAATTTTAGTTTCATATATAAGAAAAAAAACTTTTGACAGTGTATTTGCCATTAGTTTATATATTTTTTTAAACTTTAAGATATAGGTCGCTAAATTGTATATGTATAGTTTTTTATTACTTTTTTAAATAATATTAAATAACATTTTGATTTTTCAACACTTTGTCTAAATTTTTTGTTTGATTTGATGATTTGAGACAAATGTATATTTATTTAATAAATTCATTGTTTTTACATAAATATTGAAAATGAATTTTAATATAAGTTATTAAAAGTATGATTAAAATTGAAATTTTCAAAAAATGTTTAATAAATACCGAAAACATGATTATATGGGCCATCAGTACGGGAAAAAGAGGCGGTTTTTATAAATATATTTAAATTTTAAAAATATATTTTAATTAATTAAATAAAGTGAAAGACATGTGAAAGTTGTTTTGGTATATATTTGTGGATACCTTTTTTGGATACCAAGAGTATTATATAAAACATTATTGAAAATTTTTAATACTGATAATAATCTTTTTATTTGAAAATAAGTTTTCAATAACAATAGTTATCTCATCTCTAATGATTTCCAACACTAAATTAAATTTAAATATTAATAATAATATAAATAATATAAATTTTGTATATTTTACATATTACTTTGTAATATATTATGAAACTTATATCAATAGTGTTTTTCAAATTTTATATTATATCAACGTTTTGTATAGTGCACGATCAAGACCCTGATCAATTTAGAGATGCGGTATATTATGCGAGAAATATCTATTTTTGTTCAATATATTATCAAAACTTTTTTCATTGATTTTTAGTTACAACTGATTAGATCTCGAGGTTTTATAGCCGAAGAGCATACTGTGATAACACCCGACGGGTATATACTAACACTTCAACGAGTGGTTAATCCATACGTTAGACCAAATCGTCGTAAAAAGACCCTGTTATTAGTGCACGGAATACTGGCCTCGTCTACCGATTGGCTTATGAATAGTCACGGAGTGCTCGACAGTGATGGCAGTTATCTGGAGGATAGCTATCCAATACCCGTTGCTTACCGGCAACTCAATGGCCAACGGGTGCCGATTGGCGGCTCAACTGCTTTTGTTTTGGCACAGTTTGGTTACGATGTATGGCTCGGTAATACTCGGGGCACTACCTACTCAAAGGGGCATACATTTTTGAATCACAAAACCGGTAATAACTATAACAATAATAATAATTAAACTAAATTGTGTATCAATATTATTTTATACAGATAATAGATACTGGATGTTTACCTTGGATCAAATAGCTCTGTACGATATTCCAACAATGATAAACTATGTCCGGCGTATTACAGCTAGAAGTTAGTAAATATTAAAAATAAAGTTTTAAATATTTTATATATTTATCAAATTAAAAAATAAATTGTTTTTAAATATTAATTAATTTTTTTAGAGTCAATTGGATATATTTGTCATTCACAGGGCTGTACCGTTATGTTTGCCTTACTATCGGCCAAACCTCGCTATTCGCGTATAATTAGTGATTTTATAGCGTTAGCGCCGGTAGTGTTTGATACCAACACATACGGTGTGCCCTTACAGCTCATCGCACCCCTTCAATATATATTTAGGTTTGAGTTTTTAATTTGAATTGATTATCTATTTAAATATAAAAGTTTATTGATTAAAAATATATTTAAATAATATAATTTGAACATAATAAGTTATTTTGTGTTATAAATTATATATATATTTTGAATGAATAACATGTAATTAAATATGAAATATGATGGTTAGGTCAGCGCCGATGGGTATAGCGCCACCCCTGACAATACAATTACAGCTTCAGGGCGTTGTCTGTCGGGACAAAAGTCTTCGCTACGTTTGCGGCCTATTATTAGGTGTTTTCACTGGACTTAACGCTCGACGTATTGCCTATGTTTGTAAAGTTTTAATTAATTTATACAAATTGATATTTATAAGTTATAACTACCTTCCTTTTTGGATACAATGTTTATTAATAATTACTAACTTCAATATACAATTCAATTTAAATTTACTAAATATATATATTTATTATTTATTGATTTGATAGGAAAGGATGGGAGCATTTGCCTCACACTTTCCGACAGGTGTGTCCACATGGGTACTGGCACAGTTTCTACAATGGAGTACCTCGGGTAGATTTGCTAAATTTGATTATGGTCAACAACAAAATCTAGTTAAATATGGACAGTCATATCCACCCATATATCCTTTACATTCAATTAAATTGAGAAAAATCTCAATTTTTTATTCAGTTAACGATGCGATATCTGAGTACAAAAATGTCCTAATGATTAAGAAATACTTGACAGGTAATGTGGATTTTTACCTTGTGCATAAAATATTTTACTTGTAGTATCTTGATTAAATAAATATTAGAAAAAAGCTTTCCTACTATTTAAATATTATCAAACTATTAAGTTTTGAATATCTATATAATATTGTAGATGTATAAATATTAGCTAACTTATCCAGGGTGTATTTAAACTTAATTAAACATTTATAAGTTCATTTAATTAAATTCTTAATAACTTATTTTATTATTATATAAATTAAATTTATTTATTTTAAAATTAATATTAATTTTTTCATCTTTTAGTACCACTTTATAGCGAAAATTTAATTTTGGACAAAAAATGGGGTCATTTTGACTATTTTAGCGCAAAAACAGTTGGTTTTCATATAAATTCAAAAATTATTGATTTGTTGCGTTCAACTAAATAAACACAACTTTTTTTTGTATATAAAACTATTTTTATAACAAATTTTATTAAAATATTTGCGTAAAATCTTATGTAAAAAATAAAAGATTTTTTGTCATCTATTTTGCATAATATGATGTATAATATAAAAATGTGATGAACTTTTCAAATAAATTAAAGTATATGCCTAAAAATAACTTACTTTGATATTGTTTTTTATATTGTTAATTTATAAACTATGTTATAAACAAAGTTATAAACAAAATTTTAATATGGGATTTAATATAATATAATTATAATAATTGTATTTTGATGTAGGTAATTGTAAATAGGTGTTGATGATAAGCAAGTTAATTATTTTATTTTGAAAGTCAAATGCTAAGTGAGTAGGTTTATTTTAAAATTATTAAATAGTAAATATTTTAATTTTATTAAAAATAGTTGACTAAAATTTTTTTACAAACATTTAAGTATTCAAAGTATGTCTAGATTTTTTAAAATAAATTAAAACTTATAATGTTTTTAAATAAATTTTATTATTTATATATTGTAAATTAGCATAATATAGATTCAAATTGACAATTTAATTAATTTATATACTAAATTTAGATAAATTATTATAATAAAATTTTAATAAATATTAAAACTATAAATAAATTACAAACTCTTATTAATACAATTGATAAAATTATCATAAATTATATTATAAACAAAAATAAAACATTTACTTTTGACTAATTGTATAATTTATTTTTATAAATAGATAACTAATAATAATTAAAATTATTTTAAACACAGTATTATAACAAATATATAAATATTTAAAGCGTCTAATTATGTGATTATATAATAATATTGTAATTATAATAGACTAATGAATAAAAGCCAAATCCAAAAGCCAGACATCAATAATAAGATAAACCTATTTGAAGCCAAAGTGATTGAACCTTTCAAAGAGTGATAATAATTAGCAAATTAAGTCAATTGTATTCATTAATTATTAAAACAATATAAAGTTTATGTTATAAACAACCCAAACAAAAAACTTAAGGCCAACTCTCATTAAAAGACTCGTTTATATTTATAAATTAGTTATAAATATTTAATTTACAATTAAAAAAATAGTAGGATTTAGTGGTTTACCTGAAACACTCATTTCGGCATTAGTGTTATCAATGTTGTTGTCATCAGTGTATTGTTCATCACTATAAGAATCAGATTTAGTATCAATTGATTCGCTCGTATCTTGGCTTTCATCTGATCCATAGCTTTCATCTGAAGTTTGCTGGTCTTTGCATTGATTGCCCAAACAATTTGATAAATCATTATTTGAAGATAAATCTGAGGGTAAATTAGTCGTCGTATCACCCGAACCCTCATCGACCAGTAGTTCCTTACTTTTAGCACATCCCGAGTCACTACTACTACTGTCCGATTCGGGACATCCATCGGTAGATTCCGTGTCTAAACCAGATTTAGTTGATAGGGTTGTGAAGTCATCTCTTTTTAGTGACGATATAACTAATAAAGTTTTCATTAAATTTTTGTTTGACATATAATTGTTGGCATTTTCAACATTTTTAACCAAAATATATAATATATCTCCAAATATCTTTATTGATATACTATTGTCTTCAGTAATATGGGAATCAAATTCAAAATAAATCTTATGATCAACAGATTGGCTACTATTCAGGACCAATTGTCCCAAAGAGCCCTTAATTTCAATGTAATTGTTTGGATTTAAATTGTAGACATTTATAATACAATGACTTTTATTAAATAACTCTTGGCTTAAGTGTAGTTTAATGGGAACCGATTCTTGGACAACAAAATGATCATCACTTGTTTGACAGTAATCTTCAATATAATCTGTAAATTATAGTTTTAAAAATTACTTTTAATTCAATTTTTTAAAAATAAAAAGTATTTACAATTATTAGTTGGTATAGCATTAGTTAAAATGCTAACAAATAAAGTGTTAATAATTACAAGAATAAGTAATAATTTCATCTTGACAAATTTTTCAAGTTATAATCAATAAATAATAATTAATTAATTTCAAACAATTTATTTATCAAGAAAACTAAATAATCACACAATTATTCAAATTTAGGACAAAACTAATAAATCAAATTATGAAAATATCCTAATTATAATAGACTTATTATTAATAACTTGTTAATAAGCAATAAATTAAAGATAACTTAATATTTATAGATATATAAATTAACTTGTAATGTAGTTATATAACTTATATATTATATATATAATATATAAGTGTTCAAAGATTATTGTGTCATTAGATTCATATATTTAAACATGATTTATATGAGTTTGTAATTAAAAACTAATTTAATTTTATTGATAATAATCTTCAAAACCAGATACGAAAGGATATCTACTGAATAGTAATGTGTTTTGATATAAACTTCCTGTTTAATTAAAAAATTAAATATTTATTAAACAAATTTTTAGGTTTAAACATAACATTTAAATACATTTTATGTTAATATAAAGAGAAAACAAATTAAATTTCAAAGTTTAGACAAAAAATACAGACTTTGTTTGAGAAATTTTTAAATAAACTAATTTTGATTACAAATAACATTTAAAACTTTTAAATAAATTGTCAAAATGTTTGGCAAAAAAATTATATTTTCAGTCAAAATAAATGCTGTGAAAAAAATATGAGTAGTTTTGGGAAACTTTATGATTAAACATCCCTTGAGTTACAAACGAAATACAATATAAGTTTTAAATTTTTAAACAAAAAAAATGAAATTTCTTTCATAAAAACCGATGAATTATTGCATATATTTTTAGAGGAAATTGTAATTTTGTAAACAAACAAATATATATAATAACAATGTTTGGGATATAATTAAAATTGTAATACAATTTGTAAATTATAATTAAAAATATATATAAGTCTTAAGATGTAATTAATGGCATTCAAGTGATGTTAATTGAGTGCTGTTTAGCCAAACCCTTTGCCATATGGTTGCCGTACAGACTTCCAGACTCTATACACAAATACAAACATAATTATCATTAAAACAAAAAGTGGTAATCAATGGTAATGTGGATGACGTGAAGTATATATTAGTATATATTGGTAGCGATACGTACGGTAGCGGTAGTCAATGGACAGGTCTTGACATCGTGTACTTGCGGACCATTTTTGGTACACTGAGTCTCGCCAATGGTAAACGTGATGACATACCGACGGCCGGCCACCACCTGTTGTCGGGCGTCTTTGATGGCAATTAATTGCTTGTAATTTATAGCATTTGATCCCTTGTTGTACATCTCGACCGCAAAGTTTGTCACATTTTTGACCGCATCCGAGTCCACCGAAACGCTGGTCAAACCGCCAGTCATACGGCCATTGATAGTCGACACACTCGTCCACCAAACAGTTACCAACGCTATCACCGCAATTGATCCCAATTTTAACATTACTTAAGATATTTGGTTTCAATTCAATCAAAACAAATGTCAAACCATTGTTTACTAAACGCAACGCACTGTTACTATGGACGCCATTCGTTACCCATAGCAACCAAAAACAAACTTTACATTTAAATTTATAATTAAAAATACAAATAAATTGCTTTACAATCCAAACAAATTAATTTACAAACTAATTTTTAATTAAACTTGTTTATTTATAGAAAATGTTTCATTTTAATTATCAATAATAATAATTACTTTTAATTATTCATTACAATAAACATGTTTAAAAAATAGAGAAAACATTTGTTTTAAATTAAACTTATAATTTATAAGTTATAAATCAAATCTTATTAAATACAAAGTCTTATATCTTATTAAATTATACTTTAAAAAACAATTTAAAATACAAAAAAATATCAATAAGTTGTTTACAATTGACCAAAAAAAGAGATTTAATTAAATAGTCGTTAAACAAAATAAAACAATTTTACAAAAAAAAAGTTATTTACTATCATTTATCGACTCGTAGTTTGAATTTACTTTAAAATATAACTTCAAACTAACACTTATTATCATAAGAGATGATATAGTAATGGCAACTAATCATCCAAAAAAAAAACATTCAAAGATATAATTATTAAATTAAAAAATAGCATTTGCTTTCAATTCACAATACAATATAATATATTGAATATATGTTTATGTTTAGCAAATGTTTACCAAATTATTAATAAACTAATGGGTTTGTCGTTTGATTGATAGTAAACCTAAAATATTATTAATAAGTTAAACACTTTTTTTAACGCATTTTATATGTAAACGGCTCCTGAAGTTCGGACAACTCTCCACGAAAATTCACAAATATCTCAAAATCCATGTCTCGCTATATAAACACAATATAAAAACACAATTAAAACAATATATTAATTAAATTCAATTTAAATTCAATTCAATGGCAAACCTTATTCTTGGGATTGGGAAACATTTGAAAGGAACCGGTGATCTCTTCGCCCCGTTTGACAGTCAAGTAGTCGTCGATATAAAACACGGTTTGTTTCCAATGAGTATAATTACACTCCGGAGCTAAACCCATACCAAACAAACCATTAAATGATCAACAAATCAGTTAACTTGTAATCAATTCAAAGTGAACACTACATACACGTCGAAAATCCGGTGCGTTTATGACATTTAGTAAACTCGATGTTAAAATAGGTGACAAACGCTTGGATGTAGTCGTCTCTCTTGATTTGCAAATGAAAGTTAGTCTTAAAGGCCAGATCAGCTGTCGTCACGGTATATAAGTCCACTTCTTTTATCAAGAAGTTTGTGGTCACCACTTGTTTGGCGTCCACCACATCCACCAACGGTTCGGCAATTGCTATCTTTCGGATACAACTCATGTCAAAGCCGTACACATCGTCCCACCCTTTCATCAAAACAAAAAAAACACATTTATTTAAAAAACCATTAAATTATTTAAAAACTATACTAATTATTGTAATTATCTTACAATTGATTTTATCGTCTTTGTACTGACGGTCTTCGATGGCAGTCAGGTATAGAGTGGCTCTATCGGGAAACAGTAGGCCATCGGGATTCTAACCATTCAATCAAATACAATACAATTAAGCAAAGTATACGTTAAATACGACAAACAATACTACTTACCATCCATTTATCTCTGGCGTAGATAACTGTGTCTAACATAGACTCGTAAAACAAACAATAGCCCATCCATTCAGAGATAATTATGTCTACTTTGGGATACTCTGCCGGTAATTCAATTTCTTCAACCTTTCCCTTAATTAACGTAATTTCTAATAAACAACAAAATAAAATTACAATTAAATTACAATTAAACAAAACATAAACAAAAACAGTCCAAACACTTACTATGCGAAAGATTGTTGTCTTTGATGACCTGTTCAGCCAGATTGACGATTCCGCTGCACTCGATCTGATTGGACGACAACACCAATGATATTAAAGACACCATTTCATAGCAACAATATATATCAATAATAATAATTTATAAATCATTTTAAATTTTGACAATCAATACCCCGATGACATGTTTAGCGCCCGTTTTGGCGGCAAACATGGACAGTATGCCAGTACCGCATCCAATGTCGAGTACCACCTTATTCTTGAACAGGTGTTTGTTGTGAATCATAGCGTTTCTATAGGTCAGTGTCCGGACCTCATCCTTAAGCATTTCTTCGTGGATGCCGTAGTGGGCGTACGAATCAAAGTAATAGTCTTTACTTGTCATGTCTCCCGTGTCTTTATCACCATTCATGGCCACTTCGGTCTTACACTTCTCGCACATTACTGGACCACACTTATCGGTGGTCGGGTCACCGGCGGTGCCAGTCGTCCCAATCGTTGGTGTGGCGGCTGATCCGGTGGCCAAAGAGTCCGTTATCTTAAGCTTGGATTTGTTTACCATTACTTCAACGATATCGTCGTCGTCTATCACTATAGGACCTCCTATTTGTTGATTAGCGGTGCCGTTCACTTCAGTCATCTATAATTAGCAATAAATAAATTAATTTATTAATTACTTTTAATTTCAAATTAAAAGTCTGTTAAATTTAATTAACTTTAAATAACTAATTATAAAGTGATCGACAAATGCCGGACCGGTATTTCAAATCAAATACTTTACACAAACTAATGGTTTGTTTTTTGAGTGACAATTAATATAACATTTTAATTACTAAATAAATTTTTAATTAAAACTTTAATTTTAAAGTTAAAAATTAATGATTAATTGTATGAATACTTACATCTATTTCATTGATTTGGGCCGACATTTGGGTTCAAAGTATGGGTTGTTTTGTTGGTTCAGTGATTGAGTCAACTATTATTTGATTGTTTTGTTAATTAATTAATTAAACCAATCAATGGATGGACTAATTGGGTGACAATTAATGTGACAATCAATTGGTTATAATGACAGTCAATGAGACAATCAATGGTATGATTGAGTAGTGAATTGATTGTCAACTTAAACGCCGATTCATTCAATCAATTAATGGATTTATTTGACTCACAATTATTGCAATGCATTCACACATCAAATACAACACTAAAACACGTGTTTAATGAGTGAAACCACACAAAGCAATGCATTTCAATGCAATTCAATGCTTGTATTTCATACGTATATTACGTTAACTATTAGATCATTAATTGTCCCCTAATTTCATATCCCATTCCTATCACCGTTGAGTTGTGTTTCACTGTAAGACACGTTTGTATTCATGAATCAATACAAAATTCTATTTGATATGTGTATTACAGTAAAGAAAACTATAGATAGTAAAGGGGTTGTGCAATATAAGTTGTATGCGACATTATATTTTCAATTATTAAAACTTTATTAATTTTTAAATTAAATGCCCAAGTTAACTTACATTCCTATATGAATATTCTATGTAAATTATATATAAATTCTAGTGAGTTATTAATATAAATTAATATTTTACAGTTTATATTAAATTATTTCAATAGTTTCATTTTAAAATTAATTTTAACTGTATTGATACTATGAATGACTTTTTTTTAACTTGATAAAATTTCAAACTTTTTTTTGAATAAAATAGTTTAAAATAATTGGATTAAAAATTTAATTTAATTTATATTATAAAAATGAGATCAAAATGTAAATTTATTTAAAGTTCAATGTTAATTAAGATTAATTAATAGCATGATATCATATATAAATTGTATAATAACTATAAGATTGTTCACAAACCAAAAGTTTGTACAGCAATTGTCTCACAACTAATCAATTATTTAATTTTTTTAATGCAATTAAAAACAATTTTTTTTGCGTGAATTTATTAATTTGGTTAAAAGTCGTGAATTTAGACCAAACATTATAATAACCTAATTATCACATTATTGTATTTGATTTAATATAATAAACAATAAAAATATAACCAAATTATTAAAATATTTTTTATTGTACAAACAAAATTTTTTATTGTAAAATATAAAGCAAAATATAAATGTTTAAAAAAACATAATTATAATATTAAATAAACAATGAAATTGTTAAATCAAATAAAATTATTTCATATTTTTTGGGAGTAAAACAACAAAACAATACAAATTGTTTAAAACAAATAAAAACTTTTTTGAAAACTAAATTTAATTCAGAAAAAAATGATTTTATAAAAGATTACAATCAAAATAAATCGGAAACAAACAGCAAATATACTATAAAAAAGTGTTTATCTAATAAAAAATTTCAAAAAAAAACTTATTATATTGTTATTAAATTTAAAAAATGATTGGAAAGTTATCGGGTCAAGGTAAATAAGTAGGCGATATATACACAACAATAATAATAATACCAGTTTGTCTGGTGATGTCTGAATCTTTTAACATCAACCTGTCTTTTGATCAATGATTACATTTTGTATTTTACCTGTAATTATATAGAAATACATACGTAAACCCCTAGCAATACACAAATATAAATTATATATACAAAACGGGTATTAAAAAGTATTAAACATGTAATGAATTTTCACGACTACTTTCCCATTCATTTGTATGGTTTGAATCACAGAATTCAATGAGAATTGCTATTTAAGGCAATTTCAATGTTAATCTTGTTTATAAATATAATATTAATAATATAATATTATATTGAATTATATTATATTTAGCTAGTAAATGCTCTCGTCAAGATAACGTCACGATTAGTAGTTTGGTAGTTTATTTTGGAAAATTAAATATATTTAATACTTTTTATATATTCTTTTGTGTTTTTGATATAATAAGTTTATTCATATTTAAATTTTTATATATAAATAAAGTTACAATTATTGTTTAAACATTTATTTTGTTTATTGTTTTAAACTAACGAAAAGTTTTTTATATATATAAAAAAAAAGTTGTTATACTGTTTATAATTTATATTATAAATATATTTAAAGTATCAATATTATTTAAAGTGCTAAACACCATCATTGAAAAAGCATCTTTGTGTGGGTGATCACCAGTGTGTATGGGAAGCACTTGTGCTTTTACTTTTTGAATGTCTTCAATGCTATTTTAAGTGTGAAATGTCTTTCAAATTTAATTTTTCAAATTTCAATTGAGAGACAAAACACTTTGTTATTTCAATGAGTTTTCTATGTTTTAGTTGCGATAGTATTGTATAAGAAAAAAAAAGTTTATAAATATATTTTTTGTCAAATCAATAGACAATATGTGGTATTTGTGTCTAATAAGTGTTATACTGATAAGTGTCTGTACGGGGCAAAGGGGGCAAATAGCCCCACCGGTCGATACGGTGTTTTCCAAGGGTGGCACCTGTTTGTATAAAATATATAAAGAGTATAACATATGTATGAAGGTGCAACAAGAAAGACTGGACCGGGAAATAAGTGAATTAAGTCGTTACGTGACTTTAGTTGAACAACAATTAAGTATCAATCGTATCGGTTGTTGCGCTTATTGGGAGTTCCTGTCGTGCGTCGAAGTGGCCGCCGATGAAAAGTGTTACAAAGACCGTACGGATATGGAGGCATACACTAGACAACTAGGATCTACGGTACCCATGGATATCTGTAAACGTGATTTTCCCCGAGATTCAGATGTTTGTAATTCATCTACAAAATTAACATCACTTTCATCTATACTTTTATTGCCTATAATTTTGTTTTTAAATTATATTTATATTTAATTAATTAATTTTTATGTTGACAAGTTGTTGATTATTTTTTTAAATTTAAACTATCATGTTTTGATAGCAAGTTTATGTAAATTAAAAGTATACTACTTAATTTTGCTCTGGTGAGGTAATAGTCAATTTATAATAATTATATTAAAAACATTTTTCAGTTAACTTTTTGTAATTTATCTATTAGTTATGCAAATATTTAATTTTCATTTTAATTAAATGTAATCCTCATCAAATAATTTTTTTGAATAAAATATAAATAAATTTTAAAATTTAAATATATATTCATATTATTTATACAACTTATTTAAATTACACAATAATAATAAATAATTTAATATAAAAGTAAACAGAATAAATACAAATAAAAGGACCCGTCGGTACATGACCATAAGTGGCCAGATGTTTATTTTTTTTATTTATTAAGATAAAAACTAACAATACAATAAAAAAATAATCAAAAATAATTTTACTTGGGCTTATATTTATAA